>UXGD01001362.1:0-35796 GCA_900474315.1 Torymus auratus
TACGCGCCGAGCCGAAATCGCACCTTTTTACGCGCCGAGTCGAGATGGCACCTTTTTCTTCCCACCCGACGATATGATCTGAGACCAGTAAAAATGAAAGCCTCAGATCACATGTTTGTCATGCAACCTCGGCTTCGCCTCGGCCGACAATTACATGTGATCTGAGACATTTCTTATTTTACTGGCCTTGTGTTATAATATACTATTTTTGCCTTTTTTAATAAACTTTTAAGCCCATTTATGTGACCGATTATTCAAAAAGTTATAACTAAAGAAAAAGACCACATTTTTATCGTAAATTGTTCATTTTAGACATAAAATTGCTTGAGTCTCGGAATGAAAGGCCCATTCACAAAAACTCCGGGACATGTGTCTCATTATTAATTGCCATAAAGAAGTACCTCCTGCCGTTTTAGCCAAATCCGAGACCTGCACCCCTGATCATCTCCTTGTTAGTGATATAATCCTTGAGTTAAAATCATTCTGTTGAAAAGTAATCATGTTGTGCCAAGATGAGATCAGCATTGTATTTAATTTTTAAGGATGACTTTTAAATTAGTACATTAGGCAACAAGGGAGTAAAGTCACAGATTATTTCTGCAAATAGGTTTACATAGTAATCACCCGAGGGAATAATCGACTTTACTCCCGCCTTGCATATATAGAACTTTATTTTCGATTCAAGTGTAGCCGCGTTATTGACTTGGAAATGAGACATGAAACTAATTTTTGGGAAAAAAGTCGCTCTTAATTGTTGTCGGTGGATTCCGTTGGTCCCACTTTCGCTGTCATAAAAGTGGCCACAATTGAGATGGGAATAATACTTATTATAGATTTGTAACTTGGGAAAAAAGCCAATCATTCGCCATCTCGGCGCCCAATTAGAAAAGGTGTCATATCTCAGCGCCCGGTTGGAAAAGTGGTCATCTCGTGAGTGAATATTTTTACCTTTGATTGAGATTTTCAGCTCTGCCAAAGTATATTTTGTGTCAGGAGTTTTATATTGCATCCCTGCCGAAAACTGACAATTGAAATTTATTAAAAACTTATTGGAATGGATTAAATTTCAATAAACCTGAATTTTCAATTTTCAGCACGGTTTGTAAAGTAATTATATTTTTATCATTTTACACAAAATTTATGCAGTAATAGTATAAGCATGAAATTGAAAATCAATAAAGTAAAAATAAATATTACACAAATTCGTCGGGAGCAAGAACGTCCTATCTCCGCTCGGCGCGTAAGAACGTCTCATCTCAACTCGGCGCGTAAGACCGTCCCATCTCGGCTCGGCGCGTAAGAACGTCCCATCTCGGCTTTTTTTGAGTGATTCTATATTAGCGCTTTCGTTAGATATCCTCGTTTAAAAAGTAAGTTAATTGCAGATTCCTAATTACCGACAGAACGGTTTTTATTCAATTAAATAAATTCTTATCATTTTTTTGGAAAAAAGGCTCATTACAGACCTACGAAGTTTCCGTCTCCTTATCCATGGAAAAAAAATAAATAAACGCAAAAAGATCGATGCTGTCGCTAACGACAAAGATTCTTACGAGAAATTTATCAGACTCGATCCTCGCGCGAGATTGATAATCGCCGGAGTCGTCAAGACTCGCGACGAGTTGAATTCTCGAAATGGCAGGCTGATATCGGGTTTTCAACAGTGTACATCCTTATCACTTCAGGACTCTGTCTTATCAACGAGCGGTCATTTCCATCCTGAAAAGAGGGCGTGTGAAGAATTACTTCGTGCTCATCTGGGGCTATTCTGGTCCCATCCCGGCCCACTCCCGGCAGCGGGCAGAGCGCGCAGCTGAGTGCGCGCCATAGAAGACAGAGCCGCGTTCTGGTTGTTTTTCTTCCGTTCGCCGCGCGCCGAGAGCCTCTTTTCGCGCACGCACGAGAGTCAGCACTCAGCAGCTGTAACCAGGCGGGTGCGGACGATATCAGTATACCTATATATAACCGCTCGAAAAATGGCCGCGGTGCTAGACGAGGTCGGCAAGTCCGCCGAGAAACTCGTCGACGAGGAGAAGGAGGAGATCGTCGCTGACGACGGCGAGGAAGCCGGTATCGAGGCGTCGAAGAAGAAGAAGAAGAAAAAGAAGAAGAAGAAGGCCGGTAAGTGCTTTACGGAGGGGAAGAGTTCCGTGATGAGAGGTTGTGGGAGCTTCCACGCCGCCGCCGCCACCGCGCTTCTTTTGTAGAGTAATCGGGCGTTATCACGTGTTGCCGCGATTATTGGATGATTGTTACTACTTGCTTTGCACAGTTCGTTCGTTGAGGATATTCAAAGCGGTTTATCTAAATTTATTATTTCGTCGGGAGGAGGGCAGGGCACGTTGCTCCGAATTAATTGCTCCCACGTTCGAATGATGCCTTATTTACATGCGATACACCTACTCAATTCCGCCGAGAGCACGTGTTCTCGGTGTTTGCAAACGCGACCGTATTGATTATTGTCTGCGAGTTTTATAAAAATCTCGGCCTTGCAGGTGCTGGAGAGGCAAGTGCTGATGTACCAGAGGGAGAAGAGGACAAGTCGAAAAACGGCGACGCAGCTGCTGAAGGTTTGTTCATTGAGCGATATTCTGTCATCTCTATGTTAACCTTATGGTCTAGACTATTTCGAATCTTACTGATTTTTGTCTGGTTTCCGGAATGTCGGCCTTCAGAAAAATTTTGGTCTCACCGAATTTAAGATGTTTTCTATTTTTATAATACTCAATTACTTTATTTTTAATTTATATTTTATTATTTGATTAAAGTTAAGTTTCATTAAATGGCATTAAATCATTAATTAAATTATATTTTCATAAAAGTATAATTATTCACATTTGATAAACACTAGATGCCGCTGAAAATGGAACAGCTGAAAATGAAGGGGATGCAGATGAGAAAAAGAAAAAGAAGAAGCGCAAAAATAAGGGAAAGGGTGCTAATAAAGATCCCATAGCTTTCCCTGTTGCCTCCCTGTATTCTGATGGAAACTTTCCAATTGGAGAAATTTTGGATTATCCTCCTGCTACAGGCATTGATGAGCGCAAAGCCAAAGAGAGATTTGCAAGCGAAGAGGCTCGTGCTCTTGATAGAAGTCAGAATGACATTTATAACGAGGCACGATTGGCTGCTGAGGCTCACAGGCGGACAAGGAATCATATTAGGAACTGGATCAAACCAGGCATGACTATGATTGAAATCTGTGAAGAGTTAGAGACTACAGCAAGAAGGCTTATTGGTGAAAATGGGCTTAAAGCTGGTTTAGCGTTTCCAACTGGTTGTTCCAGAAATCATTGTGCTGCTCATTACACTCCTAATGCTGGTGACACAACTGTTCTTGAATACGATGATGTTACCAAAATTGACTTTGGTACACACATTAATGGTCGTATTATTGACTGTGCATTTACCTTGTCATTTAACCCAAAATATGATAAGCTTATTGAAGCTGTACGTGATGCTACAAATACTGGTATTAAGGCTGCTGGAATAGATGTACAGCTGTGTGATGTTGGTGCTGCCATCCAGGAGGTCATGGAGTCATATGAAGTGGAGATTGATGGAAAGACTCACCAGGTATAATGAATATATTAAAATTTCACTTTTTTTTTTTTATTTTAATCAAAATAACTTTAAAATTAATAATTCGTAATTTAAATAAAATTAATCAATAATTTTTTATTAATTATTTTATTTCTTTAGAAAATTGATTTTGCTTTGTTATATATTAATGATTGATCAATTATTCAACTCATTGTTATTTTTCTTTATAAATAATTTTTCATTATAAAAGTAAAAAGTTTGTATGTATTATTTTAAAAGATATATACTTTCTTATATTCAAGTAGCCTCTAATTTATTTAGTAAATTAACATAGCTATAATTTCTTTCAGGTCAAATCTATTAGAAACTTGAATGGGCATTCTATTGCACCTTATCGTATCCATGCTGGAAAGACTGTGCCAATAGTAAAAGGTGGAGAATGTACAAGAATGGAGGAGAATGAATTTTATGCAATTGAGACTTTCGGATCTACAGGACGTGGTATTGTTCACGACGATTACGATTGCTCTCATTATATGAAGAGTTTTGACGCTGGTTTCGTTCCACTAAGGCTGCAAAGCAGCAAATCACTTCTTAATACGATAAATAAACACTTTAGTAAGTTCACAGATTTTTACAGACTAAAATTTATTTATTTAAAACTAAAATAAAATTAGCTTAAATAAAATGGTTTGTGAAGATATCAAATTCTTTAATAATATTAATGTTTCATTTTTATTTCATATTTTTTATTTAACTGATTGACATTATTATATGCTATCACAACAAGTTTTAATCTTTTACATTTTTGTTACACTATTTTAAAATACTTTTCGAGCTGTCATTTTGCTTATTTATTATGTATTTGTATGAATGAATAAATTTCCGTTCAAGTGAACACGTCATTTAAAACATATACTTTCTAGATGCTATTATTAACTCAACTTATTGTCTTAAATTTTAGGTACACTAGCATTCTGCAAACGTTGGTTGGATCGCATCGGCTGCACCAAGTATCAGATGGCTCTGAAAGATCTGTGTGACAAAGGTGCAGTCGAGGCTTACCCGCCATTGGTCGACGTGAAGGGCTCCTACACCGCTCAGTTCGAGCACACGATCGTTCTGCGACCCACGTGCAAGGAAGTTATTTCACGAGGAGATGATTATTAAATACAAGTCCCAAAAAAATTTCAACTTCATTGCCAGGCAGCATTACACCTCTTACACGTCTTGTCAATATGCTTGATCATTCGGATAATCTTCAAAAGAGAAAATAAACTGCGATAAAAATGTTAGTATTTATAAAGTGAGTAGTGTCAGCAGGCTATCTGACTGTGGCGCGGTGCTTCTCCTAAACCCAGAAAAGAAATTTTAGCATTGTAACGCGTGAGGCCGCCGACACTGAAGTTGATTATTTCATGCGTTTTTATTCAAAATACTTGAGAGTTTTGTCTCTGTTTTCTTTTTTCTTTTGTAAGTATGTAAACATACATTTCGTGCGTATATACGTATGGACTTACTCTGTATTATCTTGCGTGTGAATTGATTTCTTTTTGTCCTAGCGTTATCGTTTTTATGTAAGAAAATGAGAGATGCAGGAAAAAATAATACTGAAGTCCAATAAAATAATTTCAATTTTTATTTGATTTTCGACAATAATAATAATAATATCCTTTATCTTTTATCATCTATATAATACCATTAGTCATTATCGTAGATTCTTCACATAAATCGTAGAAAAGAAAAACAGCAAAGTTAGCTTTTGATCCGTTCTCGGTTGCTCAACAATTTCGACGATTCCCGAATCAGCCCTGCGTAGATTTTCGAGAATTCTACTCATACTGCAGAGAGACATACATGCGACCGGACCTACAGTCGTCACTGCTAACAATACGCTCTAGAGGAAATATATAGTACAAGTAAGGCCTTAATCGAAGAAGACTCAAGGTTCAACAGCTGTCCTTTCCGCAACGCCTCGGCGATTCTCGCGCGCTTAATATACCCTTTCGCAGCTGGTCCCAAATTCCATATCGTCGATCGTCGCGTACACTTTCATAATCCTCCGTAATATACTCGCGCGCTTTTCTAACGTATACACAATATATCATCATCGTTTGCTCTTGATTGACAAAACCGCGCGATGCGCGTGAACAGTTTTTCAATTTTTTCGAAATCGAATGCGATGTACATACAAGTGCGAAGTGTGTATAAATATAATATTGTGAGGTAAGGGTAAAGGGCTTACGCAGTGTTTTTTCTCTCTTTGTTTTTGACCTTTGAGTTATTTACACATATAGTCACGAGGTATAGCGTCGCTCATAAAATAAACGTAAGATTCTCCGATGTATCATAATATATATCTATATACTTTTCTTTTTCATCCGTGAAAACTCTCGCGACACGCTTATTAACGCTTCTCTTCGCAATAAGATAAAATCGATTCTCTTCATCCTTCGTCCATAAGCGGACAGCTGCCCTTCACTGAGAGTCGATGCGCGATCGCAATTTCGCCCTCGCGGTCACCAAGGGATTCGGCGGCTCCGTCTGCTGAGGCTGTTGCTGAAAATGAAAGACACATTGATATACGTTAGTGATGATTGATGGATTGCTGCGGTAAAGCAGAGAGAGAGAGAGAGAGAGAGAGAGAGAGAGGAGGGGGAAACGAGTTTTCTCAAAGTTTCTTCATAATCTGTGATTAATGGATGTAAAAAAGCCGAGTTTCATTAGAATTGAATTGCAAAAACTTTGTAAGACGTTGATAATTTTCTAAATATTTATTCATTGCGTGACAAATGTAATTTAGTTTTCTCGGTAATAATATATTTTACTCGTTAAACTACAATATTATTAATATTATTAAATTGACTCACTACTAGCTGTATGTGTTTAGCTCTTTGTTCGATAGCTCGTTGCAAGGCTGTTCTCGGATCACTTTTGTAAGATTCTTCTTGGACTCTTTCAGCTTCCTTGCGAGAAACCATTTCTCTGTGTTTTTCCAGCGCGCGCTGGAGTTCGCTTTTTTGATTAAGAACATTCTTTCCTCTGCAAAGAAAGAAAATTATAAATTAGTTAAAGTATATTAGATATAACACATATTACACCTAACTAAATTTACTTAATAAATGTTTTATTTTAAATTCTTATTTATCTGCAGGCAGGTTGTGAGTTTATTAATAATTTATAAATGGATTTTCATTGGATTTTACAATGTTATTTCAACAAGCTCATTATAAGATTGCATTACATCATAAGCAATTATTATATTACGTATACTAAGTAATTAATAATTAAAGCGTGTCGACAAGAAAGCACATGTCTAACACGCAATCTTTACGTTATATATATTAACACACGCTATCTTTATGTCAAAATAAAGTTCTCCCCTTCCCCCCCAAAAAAAATATATTTAATAGATAGCAGATATTTAAAATATTATTAGTATTCGTGAGAGCGTATTTCATTTTGACAAATTCTAAGAATAAACTAAACGTTTTATTTCACAGTTACGTATATAACGTGTTCCAGTGAAATTAGAATTAACAGATAAATATATCGGAATGTTTCGACCAATAGATTGACATACATTTTTTGGTTGAATAGCAACTCTCTGTGGAGATCTTTGTGGCTATTGGAGCCCATGCACGGATTGTACGGCTTTCTGGGCAGAATCAGGCCATCTGGACCCATGTGCGGTGCAGGTGGTGGCGGTGGCGGGACACCCAATACCGGCGCCATTACGTCCTTTCCTAGAACAGAAAAATATTTGTCTTAAGATCCTGTGGGAAATGCCGACGTATTTTTTTTTAGAAAAAGCGCATTTATAAAAAAAGCTTCCTTTTTAAGTTTAAAATTGCAGTTTTACAGCAAAGCCTTATTGTACAATTAATTAGCGAAGTATACACAAAAAATAGGACATGTCAAGTATACGATAATAATTGTTTGATAAAAAAAAATTATTCAAAACTTAACAATGACAACAAATGTTTATCATTTGTTTGGGAGTTGTATAATTGCATAAGCTATTACAAAATGTTATGTAATTTTATCAATTAATTCCAATTTCAGTTTTACTATAAGTAATTATCTATATGCAAGTAACGACGAATTGGAACAAAACAGCCAAACACTTGATCTATATGTCTACAAAGTCATGCAATCAATACGCAGCATACATTACTACACAAAAACATAAATTCATTGAGCACACTCAATAATCCCGAACTGCCAGCCCATCCATTACCAACAATCCACAGAGACAAAAAAAAAAGAAAAAAAATATAGAAAAACTGCCGACCAATCGTTTCACCAGTCACTCCTAAAAGAAACAACTCGTGCAACCTTCCAGAAAGGCGATCCTGGAGCTAACGGAAGCGTTCACGAGCTCCAGCTCCTCGTCCTCCGACTCTGACATCGCTGGTAGGAGCGCGGTACTGTGCCACTATCATGCACATCGCATTCCTCGCGCGCGCGCGCCCGCCGCCGGGGAAGCAGAGCCAGAGGTGTACACACATGCGCACCACGCGTAAGGCTTCGCCTCAGCTAATCGGATCTGCACGGAGGTGCGAGCGAGAGAGAGAGAGAGAGGGAGGAATGTATGTGCGCCAAGGTGAAGCAAATGAGGTAACCGGCGCGAGAGCTATATAGCGCGGCATGGCTCCTTCCTTTCGACTATATCTCTCGGTTTCTCATGGCATGCACGTGCATTAATTCGTATGTTTATTACATATTGACACGTGGGTGAGTTATTTATGCGATCGCGTATCGAGTCCTTGGTGGTATCGGTTTGCGCGCTGCTGTTGCTTTTTTGCGTGGGTATATAGGTATAAGGATGGTTGCGTCTTTTTTTTAGAAGTTATAGAGAGAAATTGATTGTGCTATAGAGGATTTGATGTAATAAGCGGCGGCACGGAATGTGCTGAATTCGTATAAGGATTTGGGTCAGACCGCGCGGAGTATCTATTATATAAAAATGCTTGAATGAGGGCAATTTCGGAATGTAATTAAGATATGAGATAATAGATTCGGTTGCTATAATGTTTGTTTTCATTTTTCGCTCGCTGATTTCCGCGCGCCCGAGTTTTTTATGCGAGCGCTGTCACAATCGAACGATGTACAATATAGGATTATGGATTGCAATAATGTAAATTAATATTATGTTAGATATGCGTGTTGTCTTGTAATTATAACAACTTGGTTTGTAAAGTAAATTTCTTTTCGGATCAAACTAGGTCTAAATTCCGTTGGTATTCCTGAAATGAGTGATGACTTTTTAATTATGTAATTTAATTAAAATTACATCAAATGAAAATATATAGTAACGATCCACTTCACCTAGAAGTAATTAAAATATTTAAATCTTTCATAGTCGTTATTGCAAAAGTGTAAATGTAATCATAGACATAATGTGCACTGGTAGGTAAAAAAGGGACTTTAACGAAATTTTCAACAGTTTTCTCTATAGATAGAAATTCGATTCTACGTACTAGTTAGAAAGTACCTCAAATTCGGTTAATTACTATGGTTGGTAAAAATGGATCTACAAAGCGTGAACTGTAATTTGTTTTGTTTAATTTGGTAGTTGGAAATCAGATTACTGCGAAATGTTTTGATCACGATTTTTCAATGTAATTTAATTTCATCAAATTTAACAAAATTATGTACAAATAAATTTCGTGTAGGTATAAGTGATAATTTAAATCCAAGAAACAGGCTGTATCATCATTACAGGTAATTTTGAAATGCTATACTCATTACCCATAGAATTATGTGCACACAATATCATACTCGAATTCTGCGAACTAATTATACTTTATTACTTGATTACAATAATTGTTATCAATTATTTATTATACTATAGACACCTGAGACAAAGAATTTCTAGTAAATGCAGTAGAATTTTATATCGTGTATTCTTGTTGAAATGCTTCCGCAAATTTAGTTTTACAGAAACACGAAAAAGATTTTGACATGATTATAATAAATGTAATAACGTCATTATTGAAACGTAATAATGTTAATTTTTATAGAATAATGTGAAACAGTGTGATATTTAATAATAAAATAAGATATATTTACTTGATAAAAAATATTTCTATAAAAGAATTTCTTATCGTACTGCATTGCAGGCACTGGAAAAATGCTAAAGGTCTGTACGAACAATGTGTGCCAAAAAAATTTTACTATAGGTAGCTTTTATTATCTTCACGCATCACTTGGCAGATGGTGAATAACGCGTTAAAGATATAATGTCGCAAGAGGTGAGTAATATAATTGTGAATGAATACCAAAACTTTAAATGTTTATGGAAATAATACGCAAAAGATTCCACACATTTTTAATTTAAAAATAGTGCTTTTATTCTACCTTTAAAATGTTACCGTGTTTTACCACAAGTGACATAAAAGCTTATGTATTTCTGAATTTTGAACGATGTTACGTGTGGTATTTCAATTCCAAAACGTTTCTGTCTAAGAATTCTACTTTCGAAATCCTACTTTACGTCACATTTTTCAGCATTATTTGTATATATTTCCGGAATTTCATACGTTTGTGAATTTCTTACATCTCCAATTCAAGTGTTCTTACATATACGCGGTCATTCAAATATTTCGCAAACGGGCAGAGCAATTTTTTTGGTGCTTACAAAATTATTATTAATATCTTGAATTCTGAGACTATTGCCGTTTTCTATCATAAACAACCGCTTCTATCCATTGTAAATCTTTTCTCGCTCAACAACAACAACAGACACAAAATACCCGCAGCAATTCTGACGTCTCACCCGTCATTTTTCGCCCACCGAGCGACTCTCCGGCGAGAAAAACGGGAAAACGATCGGCGCACTCTCGGTTCCTTCCATTAACCCGGCGCTTTCTTAAGACCGCAACATATATATACAAGTATTGTATAGGAATGCAGCCGCGCTCGGCCGTCGATTTACAATCGGCGCGAATCTACGCGTCGGAGCGGAGAGAGAGCGAGCGCGACTTTTTGCGCGAACGTTCCGCGCGCTGATGTTTCATTTAGTCAGGGGGGACTTTTTGCCCGTTCCATCGCGACGACATACGTCATATTGTTTTCTAATTGACGAGCGAAGAAAAAGCCGTCTTGTGCGCTGTTATAATTGAGAGATGCCGCGCGCCGGTGAGTTGTTTTGTGCCATTAGTACACTGCGCGCGGATGAAATGAAGAGAGGATTTTTACGTGCACGCGCGTCGTGGTTTATTGCGATACATGTGCGTACAGCTTGATGGATTTTTTGTGGCGAGTGGACGTTGGGTTATTGTTTAGAGGGGAGCGGCGAGTGATGATACTGAGATGTAGTGAACTGTCAAAGGGGTCAGCAAAGTAGTTATTCGGATGGGAAATGGGTCAGAATTTCTAAGAAAAGTTAATACACATTTTTTATCGCTGCTCACGATCGGGTCGCACAAAACTTCAGGTAGTTTGAAAAGTGATTATTTTTTACAGTAAAACTAATTTGATATTGAACTTGTAAAAATTTAGGTCTTATTTAATAATAGTTTATTTGATATAACTTTATTTATACAAGAATTGTGAATGCAAAATTATCATTACGGCAAGCGCAACAATTTAAATTATAAAAAATTATTATAGAAAGTTAAAATTACTGTATTAGGTAAGTTAAATTACATGCATTAATGCGCAAGCAAGACCATAAATTCTTCCGATACATATTGTATATTTTACGAGATATGTAATTTATAGCTAAAATCTAATATCTTTATCCGGACGCCAGCGCTCACGACAATTTGAATTTTACTTTCACTCAAGAATCGGGAAATCGCGATTTACCGCTTCTATCAAACGACCACAACAATGTGGTCGGTGGAAACGATATTTTTTTTCTTATCTTTCCTCCTCGGTCGTGTTCGATTCCGAATAAGCTTACTCACGATACGAAGCGTGGAACTCGTGGTTTTTCTGATAATGTTTACCAACGACTCTTAATTATGGAAAGAAGTTGGGAAGAAAAGTCTCCTTTTTGTTTTATGCGACACGAGGTCATTTTTTTCAAACGTTTTGTGAAACGTGTATCTTTTAAGAATGGCGCAGAGAAAGTTCGTAAAAAGTATTATTAGAAAGCCCGGGTATTTCGTATGAAAAATGTCTGAACTCTTAAATTACGGAATATATTATGCTATAAATGTTGAATTATTTTGTTATTCATTTTGTAATGTTCAATCTCAAACGCGCCTCAAGAATGCACTTATGCAATTACTAGCGTATTAATTAGATGGCTAATTTAATAAAGTTGTTGAACGTTTATAGCATTATAAAAGCATTCTTTCGAAATTTCGATTAAGGTTTTACAGAGACGGTTTATTAATCCGTAAATTTTAATTAAAAGACAATTAAAAATCATTATACAGGAAGAGAAAGGATTATAATGTTTATACTTAATGACTAATAATTCAGCTTCATAGGCTTATTTTTTGAACGTACGTTTTCATGTGTTATTAAAATTCACAAAAATAGCATATAATATTACACGTAAAATAGCAATTTTCAATTGCATAGTTCATAATTTACGTTCGCAAACATTCATATCAGCAGCTGTTATCACGTTCTATATTGACTATCATTTGAAACTTGTTCAAGTCACAGATACGAAGGTAAAACAAACACGCAGAAAATTGATTAACACTACAAATTACTCTAAAAATTAATTTCCCAATGCATCCACTGCCTATAAACAAAGTTTTCAACGCCACCGACCTGACCAGCCGCTCCGAGCCAACAAATTTTTCATCCTGGTCACTTTCACTAACGGCCACATGTATATACACACTCGGCCGTTAAACTATTACGCAATTACGTCGTCGCGATTCAGCGCGAATTAAATTTTGCGCGGCTCCTCTCTCTCTTTCTCTCCTGCATCGCGCCACCTAATGGTCCGCGTCGTGTTTTTAATTACGCATTTTCCGCGTTTAATTAACACGTCGAGGAAGACGCCAACGTCGCCCATAAGGAAATGGCTGCGCGGCGGATATCATATTTGCATGTGTGCGCGCCGGTGGCTTTCACTTGCCGCGATTATAGTCGCCAGGTGTAGCAGCACACGCGTACACACGTGATTACGAAACAATGGGACCGCAGCCTAGTGCATATGGTGTATATCCTTCTGTCTTTCTCCTTCATTTTTCGTGCGAAAAGCGACACGCCACCACACGTATAATAATAATATCGATCGGCGTGCACGATGCGAGTATATAGCGATCGGAGTGCGCGATACGTAATAGCTGCGTCTAATGTATACGCATGGGAGTAATGAAGGGGTTTCCGATGCTGCTGAGCCTTTCTCTGAAGTAATGGCGCGATTGAAGTTGCGGCTGTATATAGTGTATAAAGCCGTGCGCGGCTTTTCTTCTCCCGGCTTTTAGACCGAGATGCTTTTTTAGATCTCAGTTTTTCAGAGCGGCTCGCTGACTAGCGAGACTGAGCTCAACATTTTTGTGGGTTTAGCGGAGCCGGTTCGAATCGAGAGTTATACACTTTGACGGTGTTTTATTTCTGACTGTAGTGTAATTACTGAGCAGTTGAAAATCTTGCAGTGCAAATACGCAATTTGTCAAATTTAATTTTTTTTCAAAACATGTTTTGTGGATGACTATAATTACTAAAAAAATTTTACTTCGTTTTATTTCAAAACGGTATTTGATAGTTCTTTTTGTAATGAACATTTGGTGCTTCCACGAAGTGAAGGAAATCGTAAGTGATATTATAAAACACTTTCATGTTTTCCGCTCTGGACGTCATATAAATACCGCAAGGATGCTAATATTGACATCAGGCACTAATCGTTTATGTGACGATTTCTTATCGAAAATACGTAAGATAGCATCAATCTCACTTTAAACACTCATTTTCCTTTATAGTGCATCGCTTTATTTTTAGCCAGAATTGACGATGATAATATCTTATAATAAAAATATCAATCGAAGATTTTTCACGTTCAACTTGTAAGGATAAATTTACGTGCAGATAAATTATTAAAAAATAAAATGATATAGGGTACATTGTTTATCTCTTCTGTAAACATTTAATCGAGTAAGCAAATGTTTATGCAACGTTGATAAGATAATCAGTTTTTTCGAAAAAAAAATTAAAAAATTCGTATTGTCAAAGATAATGCGTATATATAGGTGTGTTATCCTTCCATAAGTGAAACATTGTTCTATATATAGGTATATTATTCACTTCGATTAAAATGCTGAAAACTAAAAAATATCAATATATTTCACTTATGCATATATATATTTGTATCCCCGGCCGCATAGAAAACGCCCCAATGAAAACTCGCCGACAGTCTACGAAATCCATTCCATCTCGCATCAGCGACTCGCCGAGCCCGAAATGCGCATGTCGCATCTCATCGTCGCGACATCCCCAAGATCCAATCGTCTCCCGCCATAAAACGCCAAAAAACGTCTTACCTCCTCCTACCTATATACACGCACACTTCTCGCGCACAACGCGTACCTATATGTACGTACCTATGTATACGCGTGCGCAGCACTCATCGGAGCGCGTAATTGCTCAATTACGCGTCAGAGCTCACGTGTCATATCAATCCACACAACAGGCGCTCGGGCAGGAGAAGAGCCGCGCGTATCAAATCGGAGGAAAATTGCAACCTACCGCGCGCGTGGAGAGCCGAATCGAAAAGCAATCCCGCGTCTCGGAAGAATTTCGAGCGCTCTGCGGCGGAATCAGGTTCCGCCGGTTCCGTCGAGGGGTCGAAATTACCCTCGCAGCCAGCCGCCGGCGGCGGCGAACCTTTGAGAGCGAGAGAAAGAGGAGAGAGAGAGAGGGTTAACGACCGGATGAGGTACTTTCGCAGCGGGGCACCTGCCTGCGCGTACAGCCAGTAGCGCAGAGACTGCAGTTGCATTTTTTCGCGAGCCTCGCGCGACAATGAAATGCTGCACTGTGTGCCTCGAGAGAGAGCAGCGTGCTTTATTCGGTGACGCTGCACACTGCACGCGTATGTATATATGTGTAATATACGTGCGGAGAGGAGATGATGGCTGCGGGATTATGGGCGAGGTCTTGCGGTTGCGGAGGATATTTTTAGGCTCTCTGGAGAATTGCTACGAGATCTGCGGCTTTTACTTGATTTTCTTCTCTCTCTCGGTTTGCGTAATTCACTCGAAATGAGATGTTTTTATGAGGGGGTAATGCGAGAGTGCAAGATAATTTTGATGAATTGCGCGCTGATTGATTTAACGAGAAATCTTGTGTTATATGTACTATTTAAAATTTATAGCGTTATGTGTATTAACTTTGTTAACAAAATTAATGAGGAAATAAAAAATTATTTTAAATGCGTTACGCAAAAGGTATTGCAGATACATGCGATAAGATGTATTATGAAGATTTCTGAAGTAACGGATTCCTTATATGCTGCAGCTGTATATAATTATTTTATTAGATAACTGCTTTAATCCACAGTTGCTTCAATCCATATTTTATTGGCTTAAAACTATTCATTTTAAGAAAAGATAACAAACATCATCTTAAGTATGAATAAACCGAACGAAATAAATATATTTGCATTACATTTGTTATATATTCATTAATTATTGTTTCATCGTATTAATATCTATATCACCGCAACGATAACGTTTTTACGAATTACTTTCATTTCGCTATCTATCTGCTGTTGTTAACAAAGTGTTAAATAAGCTCTTTGATTGGCAATCATCTAAAATCAACGAGTGAGATTGAACGATAAGTTTTATTGCAAGAGGGGCACTCAAGGGCTTATTGTACATTGCATATCGAGTCATGCTGTTAACGTCAGATTTGAGGTAATAATTGTATAATGAAAATCGCTCTGGAGAATTGATTTATTTGATCCTCTTTAATAGCCAATTTCGAGAAAATGCCTTTTTGATTTATGACTTTGATAATAAATGGAAGATATATATAGTAGATAATGTTCTATATTAAGTTTATGCCCATCCAATGTTGTAAACTGATCTTACGTTTTAACTTTCATTGTATAAAATATATACTCTTCTTTTAAATTCAAAAAATAATTTCAAAATATATATATTTAAATCCCTTTTACATGTTAAGTAAATAACCATTTGCTTTTCCGATGCAGCATATGCAGGTATATAAAACTGTTCGGAATATAAATCAGGTATTCGAAAGCCCATGCATAAGCTTCCTATATGAGTCGTGTAAGTATAACGACGAAAAATAAAATTAATGACCGATTGAAAGCTAATGGCTTGGGAAGAGAGAGAGAGAAAGAGAGAAGACGTTCGTGGAAGAACTCATCCCTCTGCACTCACATGCACACCTATAACGATAACGAGTCAACGAACCTCAGTGCAACGAGTCGCGCAGCGAGATGCCGATCAAAGATATCGACCTGAGCGCACAGCCGATCATCTCAGCGAATCTCTATATAGGTATACCTATATACACAGGGACCTCTCAATTTCCTCATCGTTCTCTTTTGCGCCGCGGCGAAAATCGACGTATACGCCAGCGCGAGCGATTTCAATCAAGCGATGAGCTTGCCTCTCTCGGCTTCACGACTTCATCGCGCTGCTCTCTTCCGTCTTCTCTCTCTATCTATCTCTCTGTGTCTGCGCATCGTTAGGCTTAATTAAGGAACGAACGGCCGTGATCGATGCAATTTCGCGCGCCGGGAAGAGAAAAGCGTGTATATAGTACCACTATATATATATACGAGCTCGAACGTTAACGACCAAGCCGCCGCCGCCGCCGCGTGGAGACGACGCTTATTGCCCGCGCGCGATTTGCTTTTACGAGCTGAAAGTGAAATTCTCGCGGGCACGTGCGAAAATGAGTGTATACACGCACGCGCGTATTGTGCGCCGCCGCGCGACGCAGCGTTACGAAATTAAAAACGAGGGGAAAAAAAATTGCTCCAAGTTTTGTTTGCCGCGCTGTTCATGCGCTGTCGTTAAACGGCGGAGCTGCGAGAGGAGCAGAAGATGATGTGTACGGTTAATTTATGAAAGTTGTTGGTTCGAAGAGAGCCCCGCGCTTTGTCTAGTTATATGTTAATTCTTTTTAAAGGGGGGTTTAAGCTTTTATGGGTTGCGAGAGCGAAGAGGCAACTATTAAATTACTTTTTATGCAAATGAAGAATCAGGTGGCGAGCATGGACTTGGGATTATAAAAAAATATACCGTTCACGTTGTTACCGTTTATTTACATGCTATATGGTAGACATTGATTTATCTATGTTTAATTTTTTTTAGTTGGAAAAGATCTTTAACGTTTTTTTTCTTCTACTAATTGTGTAAATTAGTGTATATATATTTTGACATTTTATTGTTTGCGTTAGATATTTCACTTTCTTGAAAAAATAAAGATCATATACTTAATTTTTCGCTTTCACTAAAGCTTACATGTGCGGGCAATTGAAGTAATAGAAACTTTTGCTTCTATACTTTCCTGCAGTTAAAAAATATATTTATCTCATTTTGTAATTACTATTGAAACTCAATCTTATATACTTCGATATCATATAAGCACGTCGATCATCATATACAAGCAATGTTATTCTAAAAATCGCTCAACACCACCGCTTTCACTTACATATTTACGTCTGTATACACAAACCACTGCGGCGAGAATAATTCGAATTCAAACGTGATTCAAGTCTCACGCGCTTTTGTATACAAGTACACGCGTTCGAAGAAAAATCTCTCGGCTATCGGTTCACGTATCCACGTATATAAATAAATATCGCCAAAAAACGTTTTTTTCAACTCTGCGCTAGCGGATATTAACATACCCTGAATCATTCATCCGACACCTTATATACATGCCGAATATATAAATACTGCAGCACCGAAGCCTCCCGCGCCGAGGCAGCTTTGTTCCGGCCTGCTATATACAAAAGCGCGCATATAATACTCTCGCGACGATTCGCGAACTTGACTTTCTACTTTTTTCTTTTTTATCGCTCGTACCGTCAAACGATGAAAAATTGCCCTCACGCAAGGCGACGCGGATGCTTCGTGTATAACGTATGTTCACAACGATTCGTGCGCGTTCCTTCGCTGAATTTTTTCCTTCCTCCTCTCTTCGCGTCGCGAGGACACACGACTTTCTCCTTGTTTATAATATAAGACGCGCATGAGCTGCTATGTCTGCTGTCGTATTTTCCACATTATGATTGACAAGTTTATGATGTTATGCGCCGCGCTGCGATACCTATAGGCAGAAGGGGGTACGACGCGAGCGATGCGTAAATCTTAACGACAATTATTTTTAATGTCTCGCGTGCACGGAACCGTGGATCGCTGCACCGCAGTCGAGGAACGCGCGAAAAATGGTATCAAGAAAGCGCACGTTTCAAAAAGCACACACACACGTACAACGCTTTACGGCCTTGTTCGCTCTCTCACCTTGAACCCGCGCCGTACGCGCGGGCACTTGTGTGCACGAGATGCTTTATGTATATATCGTGCGGCAGAGCGATATGTTTTTGTTGAGAGAAGGGGGAGTAAGTATTGTTTGCCTTTCATAAGAACCGGATTAAACAGCCGCGCGGAGTCTTTTCGATGCTGTAAGGGTTATAAAAAGCCGATTTGATTGATGAATATCGTATAACATTTTTAACGGCTTCATTTGTAACGCTCTTTGTTCTGCATCGTTTTGCAATCTTTATGGCCTTGAGGTAGGAGCCTTTTTTAAGAATAAACTCGTAAATTAATTGTGTAATGAATCTCGTTTAATAAATGGCCGCTATTAAAGTATATTTCACTACAAACGGATGATTCGCAAGTTTTTTTATTACTCTTCATTTGTGATAATTAATCTATTAAAATATGCTAACGTTTTTCAAAATTTGGACTCCGATTAAGTTTTATAAAAATCAAATTTTGAACATGTTAGCATTTTATATAAATTTACAAATACTATAGCTCATTATGTTCATAACTCAGAAGGCGAATGTTTCAACGAAAACGTATAACGATTTTTTCGCCAAGTGACGCAGTCAAGTGATGTGAGCCGAAAAGCTGTACATAACACAATAATACCTAATTGCTCACTCGAAAAGACTTTAGAAGCGGATCTCCCGTACAAATGGGCGCTTAAAAAGTAGATCGCAGTTGAAAGGGCTTAACCGCGATTAACCGGGTAAAACAGGGCGCACGTGTGTCCGCCGCGCGTGTTCGCGATACACAAAAATCTATTTAAAAAGTCGGCTATCGCAGTATACGCGCGACACCAAAACCCAGAACCACGCGCGCACTGCACGCACGTAACTCTGTACGTGTATACGTATCGTCCTGCGAAATCTGCATACATTAAAGCGGGAGAGCGCCCCTTGCAATTTTCACTCGGCTTATCGGTATGCTGAAAAAAAAGGAAAAAGAAAAGGAAGAAAGACAGAGAGAGGAAGGAAGATTGCAAGAGAGGGTGATCGTGAGAAAGGGGCCGGATTTCGGACAAGGGGTTGTGACGGACCCTATGGAGAGACAGTTCAATTGATGACTACAGGGATATGTATATAAAAGAGCGCGTTGCCGTGGTTATCTCGTCATTTGTATGATTGCGATCTCGGAGGGGGATGAGAGGCTTTTGTGATGCGCATCTGTGGGCGGCGTTCGATGTCGTTAGCTGTATTGAATATATAGTGATTTTTCTGCTCGGCCGTATAGCATTGTAACGTTTGTTTGTGGCAGTTTTGTTGCAATTAAGAGAACAATGATTAAATTACTCGCGGGGTATTCGAAGATAGCCGCGTGCGGTATATTTTTTATCATTACTATATTGTGCGCACGTACGATGTCATTGTAACCTAGTTGATAAATTGTATTTTTAACATGCGAGCATGAGATAATACAGAGAAATAATGATTCACCGAAGCTAAAAGAGCGTACGGGAAAACCCACCACGTTCTCATGCGACAGTTTAAAGAAAAAAAAACCATTTAATTAATTAACATATGTACGTACTTCGAAAGCTGTATCAATGTATCTGTGTTGTTGATAGTAATATTGAACGCATTACACAAAAAGAAAACGTGGGAATCTAATTTCTCAATTGATACATATATCCTCTTAAAAATTCATTCGGACTCATTTAAAACAACACCACTACAACCTTTTCTATAAGGCAATCAAATGCGAGAATCATTCGCTACCGAGCTATACACACGACATGCAGTTAACGTGTTTACACTCACTTGCCTCGAATAAAAGAAATTAAAAAAAAGCAACTACCGCGTGCGTGGCGTCCCATGAATAAGCCAATATATATATACACACACGCATCACACATCATACATCATCGGTCGTAACAACTGAGAAAACGTGGTGACTCACCGTTAGTCGGTCCGTCGCACACGTCGCAGTCCTCGCGGCTGCTCTTGGATACTCCGTTCGTAATCACCTAAAAAAGAAAGAAAGAGAGTGTAGAGAAACGGGCATGATTCGATTATTCAACGTGCCGTGTATTACACAGGCAGTGTCAAGGTCCTTCCCCTGTCACGGGAAAATATGACGTTTCATTCAATTAGACTAATTCATGAAAGCGGAGAGCCGCCCGCTCTTATATATTTTTCGGCGGTGTAATGCGCGTGCGCGGCAATTATCCCGATAATTGAGGCGTAATTGGGGGACCACCGAAAGGGAAACTTGAGAGAGAGGCTTAGTTAGCATTTTTACACGAGCATTGCCCACTGGAGGTTGAACAGATGCTCACTGCTACGTGCGCGTATAGTATTGAGGGAAAATAAATGTAGTCGACGTTATAGCCGATGGTATGGTTTATGACGGTAGACGTTTTATTACTTTTGCCGAGGAGAATGATATTAATGGCTGTAACGTTATAATTGACGCATTAGTTTTGTTATTGGATAATCAATGGTCTTTTTAAATTAATAGGATACAAATTATAAATTTAGCGTTATAAGGATATTGTTTAATTGCTGAAATCGAAAAGAGAAGTAAATATTTGCATTTATATAAAGCGTATTGTATATAGTACCTATTATCATATCAAAGATTGTATAGAGTTTTTTTTCCGCAGAAACGGACAATTATTTCCTCTATAGATAATTTTCATCAAGAAAGAAGGAACAATTTAAAATTTCATGTTTTATAATGATCTATATATGCATACTACGAATAATTTCTTGGTACGTTAAATATTCAACGAGTTTCAGAATACAGCGAGTGAAGTAAAGATATGCAGTAAAATATTACTGCAATTTGTTTTTATTAAAAAAAAAATAATAATAAACGATTTAAAAATCTGATAAGAAATAATTTTAATATTTTTAATGCACGTAGATATATGTATTAAAAGAAAAAAAGAAAGAAATTATAAAAGAATCAATTACAGCTATAGTAGAACATAAAGTTTTACGTTTTACTACTCTGTTTAACGTGTTTTACGCTTTGAAATAAAGGTAAGTGGAATGACCTGAGAACAATATGTAAATATATTTATGCGTACCTCTATTGCATGCATATACTTATTACAAACGTGTAATAAAAACCAAGTTCAAAAAGAAAGCTTTTTCAATTATACATTCTGCGAAAGATATAAAAATGACTAAAATATTTCTAAAATACGAACAATTATTGCTCAGTCCACAACTAATAAGTATAAAAGCCTCATAGGTTATACCTGCAAAATCTCATTCTCCCTATAATCCTCGCACTTATAGCTCGCAACTCAGTCTCTCGCGTCCCTTCGTAACTCGCGAAATCGTTGGTGGTCCGTTGTACAGCGGCTGCACACCTTGCGTTCGCGCGAGAATCGCATTACACGGCTATGCTTTCGTTACTTAGGCGAGGCCACGCTCACGCTCGTAAAACTTCATATTTTTTTCCTCTCTTCCTCGTCGTTACGACGAGACTTTTGCGAGTAGAGCGCTCGAAAGCCGCGCACGCGCGTCACCGATGATTTCACCGCGTGTATCTGTGTATACGCAGTCTGTGCAGCGGCTCGTTTATATGGCGGACGAGAAAAACACTCTCACTTTCGGTGGCGGTAGCGGGAATTCGGAATTTCTGCGGTTTCGCTCGATGTTTCGTCGGACGCTCGGTTTGCTTTTGTATATACGACGGGAAGATTGATGCGGGATTTACTGGCTTTGATGTTGGTGTATAGGTGCTAAAACGTTTTATTTTCTTATGAGAACGCGGACTTGTTAGCATTTTCTTACGCACGGCTATGTGAGAAGTCGCGCGAAATTTTAACGCAGGAATGTCAAGTTCATTATCTTCGAAAGTTTCAGCGCGCTAAAGAGAGCGAATTTTCTTTTTTGCATAATGTTATGCACGTTTCTCTGAAAGAGGCGGCTGCTGCTGCTGCGGCTTTAACGTTATTCCTCTGGGAAATCATTAAAAAGGCTGGTATATAACCTTGAAAAATATATACATGTTTTCTTCTGTTAGGTTAATTTCTGAATATCTAGAGACATCAGTATCTAGTTTAAGTACATCTATAATTTTGAACGCTAGCTATAGAAAAATGAAAACATTTTTTTTTCTAAATTGTGAGTAAACTGTTTCAAGTTATCAGCACTGCAACGATGATAAACGAAGGAAGGAGTTTCCGATATGAACTCAAGTATACGTGTACATTTTTCCACTGATATCATTCTTTATTTATCGTCCTACATATAATACACACGCATATTTGAAACTATACTTTTAAATAAAATTTCAACCTAGCGAAAAAAAGGTTAATTTTTTACACAATCCCTGCATCCACAAGACAAAAAAGAGAAAAGTCATTTCGAATACAATGTGCGTGCGGATCGAAGGCAAAGTTACAACCTGCGGTTGTGAAAGAGGCGGGCTTTCATGCCTCAGAAAACGATCGCGTGATGATTTTCGAGTACACCCATATATATACAAGGCGAAGTAACAACGAGTGCGTGCGCACAATCGTACGAGGACGACGAGGTACTTGCGCGAGGTTTTTTCACCGATCCTCGCAATATTTTCTTTTCTGTCGTTTCGAAAAGACGTGTACCTTATACAAGTATACCATGCGTGCAGCTATACATTCATCTGTTAATGTGCGGGGTTCGGTTTACGCTCGGTTTTATACGTCGGTTTGGTTTTTCTACGAGGGGTGTTTTTATAGAGATTTTACGGGGAAGGGTTTATGAATAGCAAGTTATTGTTTTTGCTGCGAGGCAATTTGCATTTATGATATTGGTATTTTACATGTTATTTAATTGAGTTAAAAAACATAACCAATGGGAATTTTACTCATAATGATAAAAGAAAAATTGTTATTTTATTCTCATAATTGTGTGAGAAAACTGTATACCATCATGCGGCGACTGCGCGAGCTAATTGAAACCTATATACATTACGTCACTATTAGATTTCGATAAACCGATTAAAACTCCTCGACGTGATGAAAATAAAAAAAAATCCTATATAGCTTCCACGTTCACCTCCTTGAAAAGAGACAACCGACGACGAACATATTTCTCAAATGAAAAACGGCCGGCTTTGTGGAGGCAGAATAGAGTTTTAACCAATTAGCAAATTACTCTCGCACGCGCAGACACTCGCGTTACGTTATACATATAATACACAATGAAAAAGAACTCGGGCGTTCCTTACGCGCAGAAATCTATTCGCGACGCGGCGCGTGGATTTCCGAGTGGCATATGTGGCCCGTAATTACGTTCAATTTAAATTATCACTGCACGCGCCGATAACACGTGCTATACTCGCCGCGGCATTTGTTATGCGCGCGAGCGCGGAAACGGAATGAACTTTACAGTTATGCCCTGGTTTTTCGTGCGGCGCGTTACGCTGGCAGTTATACGCAATCCATGAGCGCGCATTAATTATACGAGCTTTTTCTTTGCCCCGATGCTTTGTGTGTTAATTCGACGCTTTAGTCCTGCGGTTTCGGACGCTCTCTGTTGTTTCTTTTTTTCCTCGCGTTCGCGTAATAATGCAAAGCGAGTATATACTGCACGCGCGATGCAAATCAGTGCAGAGAGAGAGAACCCGCATGTGTGTCTTGCGGTTTTTTTTTATATATATTTTCTTGTGTTCAGTTAGGGCGCGTTGCGCTGTTTGCGTATATGTTGGCTTTTGTACGTGTTAGCGGTCGTTACTTTGAAAATCGAAAGTCGAGGTGCTGAGCCGGACAATGAAGAGAGTAATTACCTAAGTGCGCTAACTATTTAAAATGCTTCGCGGCACTGTTTAGTAAATAAACGTGCGTGGCGTTTAAGATAATGAAGGTTTTTTAAAACAGCTCAACTAATCGTATAGTCAATTTTTTCTTTAACCTTTATACTATATTCTTAATACGTATAATTCGTATAAAAATGCACGTTTATTAAGTAAAATGATAAGCTCGGCGAACAGCGGCCATTAAAAAAGGAGACCAACGCAAAAATAATTAATATCGCAGGCATATTTTATTTAAACTTCCTCTTCTATACCGGCGAGCCTAGAACCGCGTTCGCATGCTTGGCGAAAAAGCGATAAAGCAGAACAAAATAAAGCGCTCGCCGACTAATTCGAAACTTTCTCGTCTCTGTGCAAACTAGCTCTAAAAAAACATACCTCCACTTGCCTTCGGTACCTCACTACCTCCCCATTGTTTTCCACGCACGTGAGCCAATTAATAAAACTTACAAATCCATCGCGGGCGAGACGCGACGACGGCCCGTTAAACTATTTGCGTATGGTAAATCATCGAAATTTAACGGGCATACGCGCCCTCGGGGCAAAAATAAGAAAAGCGGGAGACAAAAGGGAGTACAAGGAGAGAGGAAACCAATAACACACGCGGGCGTCTAAAAGCGGCCTACGAAAGCAAATATAACGCGCTCATGACGCGTGATCGCGCGGCCGCAGCGGGTTTGGAAAAATCCGGAGCGTAAATAAACTTTGAGCGCAGGCGCGTGCCTAATGCGCGATGCCGGAGAAACGTCGATCGTAAAGGGTTACGACGAGGCTTGTTATATGTGTGTGTACGTTGGCCGGAAGGAAACGAGCCGAGTGTTGAGTCGGCCGCGCGCGTGTGTGTGTATAGTGAATAATGTTTTTATATGGCCTGCGTAATAATGTATAATGGCCGGGTTGACGGATTCGTGCGGCCGTGTCGATGAGGTTTTCGGATTTAATATATAAGTGCGGTCGCGGACAGCTGCGGCTTTTAAGTGTCGGGTTCAGAGAATGATTTTTTGGAGCACTCAGAGTCGTGGTATACTTATTAGCGGCGTGGATGTTATAAAAAAACCGTTTTACAATGAAAGAAATAGCTGCACCCTAGGAGATAGATTTGACTTATTATTATACCTGAGAATATGATCAAAATTCAATACATACTTTTAATCATTTCAATTTGAAGTTTAAGAAAAAAACAACTGAAGTTTAATAACATTAACAAACAAAAGAAAAGATGGCTGAGTAAGCACAATAACAATATCAAATTTTGGTTTTATTAATATATCCTTCAAAGAAAATTTTGTTTTAAAGATGCGATATAGTTTAGAGAGTTGAAATGTATAACTTGCAGATGTGCAGGATTCGAAAATGGTCAAAATTAATAATTTAAATTATTTTAAATTATTTCAATTAAGGTGGCTTCACCGCGAGAATACCTTGCGGGCGTGCATCTACTTTACTCCCGAGGTGCATAATTTAATCTTTCATAAGAATGAAACGTAAATGGTTTTCGAATATCACTATATCAGTGAAATTAAAAATTGCGAGATGTACAATATTATTAAATGAAAGAGGATTATTATAACTACCACGGAGATTACGTGTAAAAATGTGCACTTGAAAAACGTGCGCTCGTTTGAAATTTTAGAAAATCAAAATTAATTCTCGATCATTCGAGGAGATTTGTTTACACTTAATATCATACTTCATTATAGATTACTACATTATCAATGACGATCCACCACCTACGTGACGTCATTATTTTCACTTGCTTATGGGGTAGCGTCTATGAGGAGTCTTCAGAGTGGTGGGGAACCGGCCTAGTATATTTATTTTGTTCTCACATATTGTATTATAAACTATGTTCTAGAATACTTTGATATATTGAAGTTTTCTTAATTGACAGATATCATTTTTATTAAAGACAATGCTTCGTTTATATGCATGATGGGTGATTCTATCATTGCTAGTTTGATTTACTATTTCCGCGTTTGTTTTGATAACATTCAACATATAGGAGCAGAGTGATCAAATCTTCTAATTCATCCAATCAACTTCAATTCCTTCAATATACACACGCAACGAAATTTGTACCATCGTTAAGTACAATTGTAACACTCTGTTGGCTGCAATTTGTAACTTATGAGAAATCGTATGTTCCGCTTATACGATTCCACAGCAACGATAAATATTACGTTAACACTTCACGCTCTTTCAGTTACATATTGTTCAAGTAAAATGTCAATATTTCATAACGATGAAATAGCTACAAAGCTTTCTCTACAACTCTATATACCGATAGATTAATATTGTTTTAGATAATAGCTTTTTTAATTAAACAATAAGGACAGAGAGAGTTTCTTTCCGTGAAGCAACTGTTTCAAACCTAACTCTTAGATTTTAATAAAGTGAGAACTTGCATAAGCCAGAGGCTCTGCTCGTTTAAGTTAGAAAGTAGTAAAGTCCCTTCTCAGTTAAATCCAATAGTTGTAGCTTTGGGATTCCGAACTTCTGTACGCAGAGCCAAAGAAGTTTCGCAGCAATAAAACGGAATTTCCTGTTTAACGATTTGACAAAGAGTATTACGAACTCAAGTTTCGCCTGAATATTTGTTTTGTCCAGTTTTATGAAGTGAAATTAATTTATCTTTGTTGAAAAACTGTGTATTATAGGAAAATCCAAGGTACTCGTGGGACGCACATATAACGTAGGAAATTCCTTCAAGTTTACCTTTAAAAATTATCAAGTCGTCCTCGCGCTTTTGGTGTTTCTAATTCTTATTAAATCTCTTAGATTAGAAGCCATTGAAATGCACCAGTATAATGCGTACACACATCGTCATTAAATATTTTATTTTCAAATCGAAACGGTCACGTAGCGTTGCAGGAATTTCTTAAAGAACAATAAACAATAGCCTTTTCCAGCTACAAATACGCAGACTTTTCATAAAACTCCAACAACCATTGACTGTCAAAAAGGCGCGTATACGTGCGCTCCTTTGTTATACAACCCTCTCTCCCCATATCAGAAACCTTATTTATTAGCTCTCGACTCGGGCTTTCAGCGAGCTCTTTGGGCTTTCTCTCTCTCTCTCTCTCGACACCCCTCGTATTACAGGGAACTAAGCGTGTACGCGCAAGCGCTATACACACCTACGCCAACGAAATCGAGCGTCAAAAAGCTATCCCCTCGCTTGCTAGCCTCTCTCTCGTCGCTCTCGATTATGTACGCGCGCGCGCGACTATTTATCGGGGGACGTCGTCGCCAGAGAGGGCCGGGCGTGCTGTATATATAAAGTGCAGACGTATATTGCAGAGAGAGAGAGAGGAGGAAGAGATCGTGACCGTGAGCTGCGAGCCAGGCCGAGTCTCGTCTTACGTAAACTCTCGTCAAGAGGCTTTTTTTCCTGAAAGAGGAGGAGGAAGAGCGCGTCTGGAATTTTTCAATTAAGCACTCTCGCGCGTGCGCGTGTCGTGTGTGCGCGGTTAGGGAAATTGTTTGTGCGCGCCTTCGAGTAGGTCCGTCGACGTTTGTTTATGGCTTGCTGCGTAGTTGAAGGAAACAGTTGAGATTCTCGTTTGGAAAAGTAAGTTGTAACGGTTTTGGGATTTGGTTGTTCTGCCAGTGCGGAATGTGTTTTAGCGTTTTGTTGCGCTTATGCGTTTGCGTAACATTCGGCGAAAGTCTTGGCTAAAAACTGTATTGTTTTGCGTTCTATGTGTGTTATGAAGGAGATGTTTATATAATTATAACATATCTCAATTACAAATTGAGCCGTGCAATTGTTTGCAATTGTTATGTTGCTTTTGTAATATGCAATATTCGCGTGTTAGCATGTTAATTACGAAGGGAATTACAGGCGAGTGTGCTGGAAAAAAGTGTATTATACTTTTAAAATTGGCAAAGTCGATAATCATTTTTTATGGATGTTTGCGTCTTTTAGGAAGTATGTGCGCAAGAAAATTGTCCATAAAATGAAGAAATTCAAGTTTCCATTTCCGACTGGGTTCCGTACCGCGCGCTTTAATACTTCTTTGGATTAGCATAAATTACGAAGCTATTACTTGCGCCAGTGCAGCAAGAAAAATATGACAATCTCAAGATTTTCTAGGTATTAAATTTTCAAGCAATTTAATACAAATTTTATTTGATTCTATGTACGTTTAAAGTGAAAATCCATGTTATAAATGAGAATATAAAAATCCATTTAGCAATTATTTACTTTCGCAAATTTAAAAATATTGCTCTATTATATATAAAATTTCCTACATATCCTATATATAGTTCATTCCAATTATCAATAAAATGTTCTTCTTACAAATTATAATTAGAAATTCATTTCAATTTTTTTACGCTAAGATTTCACATTTCTGTTAATCATCGCTAAAAAAAATACTAATCACAAATTTATACAGCACAATGTGGATGTCGAACAGTCGAAGGTATACAAAATATTCGCCTCCTTTCCGCGCTCGTAAACATTCCACCTGCCGATTAGCGCTCTTTCGGTCGCCGACAATGGACTTTCAATTTTATTGTGAACGATATTTCATAACCAGTGTATACACGAGCTCGCGAGCGCGAAGGCTATTTACTCACGACATTTTTCAAAACGCGCGCGCCGCGTACTTGAACCACGTTGCGCAAATGCGCGCACCTTTCCTCGTAAAAGGGAGCACTCGAAGCGAACTGTAAAACTGGTTTTCCCGGACCATTCCGATAAATTTCCGTCCTTTTAATTGCCCGTTTCTCTCTCTCTCTCTCGGCGCAGCAGACGCGCAGTATGTACATAGGTATATGTGTGCCGTTTACCTCCCCCCGCATCGATTCGCGAGTGGGATGAAAAGTAGATATCGCGATTTCTGGTTTCCAGCTTTAGGTTCAAGGTGAGCTGTGTCTCTGTTTTTTACGCTTATTAATAGCCCGTGTGTATTATACATGTAAAAAGCTGTGCGCGGCAGTCGCTTTATCGCAACGGATGCTGCTGCTGCTGTGGTGTGAGATAGATCGCGTGATTAAAATATTGAGTGACTATAATATAACTGATGTTATATATGGAGCGAGGTATGTTTTATTGGTTAATAAGAGCAAACGTGTATCTTTCACGTGCACTTTATTTTGAAACAAGAAAGTTATTTATTCATATAGAATGAAGTGAAGGCTTGTATTATATCGAGAACTTGTAAATGCTGAAGATTAAAGTCTGTTCGCATTATTATAAAATATATGCTCGAATGCACTCGTCGAAAATTAAGCAGAATACATTACTTTAAAACATTTCTTAAAACATTTTTTGAAATATAAAATATTTATAATTTCATTATTTTTAATAATTTAAATAAGAAAAATAAATATAATATGTATATAACAATGGGATTAATGCCGCAACAAAAAATACACAATATTCTTTATAATGGATAAGTTTTTTATCTATATTCTACGCGCTATTTTAACAAACAATTATTATATTCTAAATAAACAAAGAAAGAACGTGACAAAAACATTACTATGTACTGTGAAAAATGAATTCTGTAGCGTTTCGTGCGAATTAATCGCTTCCGAGAGTAAAGCGCAATCTCGTTTAAAAAAGAATGACTTATCATACTGACGAATTATCTTTTTAAATACATATATAGAAATACGAGCTAAGACTTCAGACAATCATAAGTTTGCGATTTACGTCAACGGCGTGATTCACATCCGCCGAGCGCTAATGTACCTTGATCATTCCTCTACTCATATATAGTTCTCCAAATCCACAACGCTCCAACCACCACCACCACCACCACCAAACTCGAACTCCTCTTACCACCACCTCAACAGCCAAGATCGTCACTTACACTTTGGAAAAGAACTGTGTGTACCAACGAAATACTCGCGCGTAACCGCGGGAATCGATGCTCGCGCAAAACTGGGTTAAACCGTCTACTACTCTACTAACGACGATTTCGATCGGCGCGTTACACTGTGCAGTGCACACCGATCGCGCGCGGTAACTATACTAACACTGTGCGCGTGCTGCAGCTGCACTGTGTGTACTACTATAATATAAAACGCTCGCCTCGCCTCGCTGCCGTTCGAATGCACGCGCGCGCGCACTGCCCGCGGGCCGGGCGTGATGAACAAGAGAGAGAGAGGGAACGCGCGAACGTCACGCGAACGGTTTTGACCTGACCCACGCGAGACTGTAACGGGGGAGGAGGAGGGGAGCTGGTGCGCGCACACCGAGCCCCGCCGTATAGCACGCAGGAGCGCGCGGGATACACTGACCGCCTTTTTAATTGTCCCGGTTATGATGCTCTCTCGTGTGCCCGGGACGCGGCCCCCAGAGCTCTCTGGGTTATAATGTGTTTGTTGGGCTTTTTTTTATTTCTGCAGTGTTATGAATGTGGGGGAGGTCGATTTGGGGCTGTTTCACGCGCAAGATTTGCGAAGACATGCTCGGAATTGATGCTGTGTTGTGTATATCTTGGTACCAGATGGAGAAAAAGTAGTTCAGCAATGAAATGGAATAAAATAAGGTTGTTCTAGATTGTATTGTTTTAGATTGTAGTAGTGAATAGTAATCGTATTAAGATTCTGGAAATTCTTTTTTACAGTGTCCATATATCTTTGCGAATTTTTAATAAAAAGAAAAATTGAGTTGTATGCTTCCATGAATGTTTATATACATATAAAATTCACTTATACTGAACTTTTGGGCTATACAAAAAGTAATCACAAAATTATTAAAGGTTTTGAAACTTTTAAAGAATAATTTAACAATTTTCTCGAGAGAATATGTTGAAATTTCAATTTTTACCTCAGAACCCTGACGGAGAGTGATCGGGTAAAATGATTGATGGGCTAAATAGATCTTGCAGAAGATTTTCTCTTACCTGAAACAAAAATAAAGCGTAATGATTAATTGTAAGATCCAAAACGTCTATTTAACTTATACATAAAAATTGGATAATTTAAATTTTTATCATATTGTAAAACATGGAATTATAGGCAAATCTTAAACATCTCTTATATACTGCGCAGAGAGAAAATTACCATATACTGGCGCTGTTTCTGTTTTCACTTAAACGTTTTATACTTGTTTTCATCGCAATCATAACCAATTGTCCAAGCATACAGTTTTGCTGATAAGCCGCAGTCATCCGAAACAATGAGCCAGAATATAAAACACAAGATATCGACATAACAAAAAACAGGTTTGCTAAAGAATAACGACGCGACACGTAATAGCGCAAACTAAACGCGACAGCGCGAGGATGATAAGGCACGATCCAAGAATAACTTTCCGAAGAAAATCGCGCGTGTTTTTTGTCAATGACATTTTCATCTTTGCATTTCTAACAATACACGCCTATCGCTCATACATATATACAGTGTCACTCTATATTTATCCCCTAAATGCAGAGATACTTTTTATCGCCCGGCCCCGGAGGAAACAAAGAAATCCGATGGAACACAATGACGACATTGACGCGCGCAGGAGAAGAAAAAGAAGAAGAAGAAGCAACAAACTTGCGCGAATCCTCGTCCATATAATTGTTGCGCAAAAGCCGGCGATTACATCAGCGCGACGATCGCGATCTCGGGAGCGAAAGAAAGAAACTCGCTGCGCTGTCTGCATATAAGTACATCGCGTAAACGCGTAGGTATATTATAGTATGCCGGACGGCGATTAAAATTGCCGCCGCGCGATGTGCGCGCCGTGTCACGTCCTCTTTCTCTCTCTCTCTCTCGCGTGTGTAGGTTTTTCTCCGTCATGTAGACCCGCGGCTTTTTTTCGGAGCACGCGGTCGTCGGCGTAGTTTTCGCGATAGCCCCGCACGTGCATACGGCATATTATATATGTATACGTACATTGGAATGCGCCCGAAGAGATAACACGCGCGGCGCTCGCTTTATTGCAACTGCCGGTGTGTATTTAGCGAAGATAGGTGTACCTACGCGGCTGGTACGACCTCGTTTTAACCTGCGCTTTTTTTTGGGGTATACTGATAGCCGTAATTAGCCGGTGAAATCTTAATTGAGTGACGGGCAAGATGAGGCGGTGGTTTAGTTTAAAAAAAAAAAGAAAAAAGAGCGGTTGAGTTTTGACGAGTGGAAATTGAAATTAAGCATGTTGGTTTTTCAGGCTGATGCGAAGCTTCCGTTGGAATGTACATTTGATGTTCACTTAGATATATCCGATGCTAATTTTATTAAAAAAGTGTACATATATAATAAAAAGAGATTAAGATGCCCCGGAAGAGTTTAGAGTGACAGTATCTAAAGAGGAAAAAGTGTAGAGAGAAAAAAATAAATAGACAGATAAGAAAGTTAAGAATATAGGTTTTAAAAATCTAAAAATATAGAAACGGCGTTATAATCAATAATGTTATTTTAATATGTCATCAAAATTATGATAAACATTGATAAAACTTAGAATAAAAACAAAATCGTGTATTATATGTATCGGTATTTAACATTTAAAGCGAATTAGAAAAAGGTTTCTTAAACAGTGTATTATAATATTCATAAAATTTAGTGTAAAAATATAAAATAATATCTTTTTAAAATTCGAGATGAAAGAACACTCAAGTCAGTTATTAGTCAGTTATTCGATAATGACATGCTCTCGACGCTCGCACGCCTTAAGAAATTTAATATTCCCGCTCGCAAACTAAAACTTTATTATCCCCAGCAGCACTAAACCATTCCCCTGTACCGCAGCACTATATATATATACCATCACAAACCACAAGACTCGCTCGGAAACAAAATAACCCTCGTCCCTCGAAAAACACTGCACATATATACACTTACACGTAGAAACACAGCCGTTCAGGCGAAAGAAGAAACACAGGCACGCTTACATGCAGTGTATATACTTTTTTTCCCGGCGGTCCCTCGTAAATCAGGGGACTCTGGCTGCATGCGATGCTCGCGCGTCTCTGGCCGCTCGAAAACTGAGCCCGCGCCAATCGACACCGCGCGGCGGCGGAGTCTCGGCTCATGTCGCCGAGCGGCGGTGGATAAATCGGGGAAAGAGGGAAAAAGGGAGATATGGAGAGCTCTAGAGTGCAACGATATGGATATATGTATGCGGGTTGCTGCATTCTGTATACGGAAAAGAGGCTATATCTGCAGCGCGCACGGGAGTAGTGGGTATCGGATGGTGCGGGAGATTGATTTTTTTCCTCTATGGCGAGCACTGTGTCGCGATGAATGCGACTCTGAGCTCATGCCGGTGAGACGCTTGTTGCTGGGAGGAAGCGCGTATTTGTGGGGTTCACTGGTTTCGTTGCAGACTTTTGTGTCTATATATAGAGAGAATGATTGATGTTTAGCGCTGATTTACTTTGTTTTAAAGATGTTTTGTACTAAAACTATTTTTTATTTTATTAGTTATATCTGGATAGGAAGAAATAAATATATCACTAGAAAATTTTGTATGCTTTCTTAAAAAATAGTTTTCAATCTTATTATTTCTACATTTTCGAATATCTTTAATTTTTGCTCTTATATGTCTAGTTATAGAACTCAGCGATATGCCAGCAGAAAACAGATACTCAAGTCCCCAGGTAAAATATGCAAGACATGTCGATGAAGAAAAAATATTGCTCATTTGAAACTTGATTTCTCGATGCTCTCTAAATCTATGTAAGAGTATTAAAAACAACCTCGATTTTACTAATCAAAAGTGAGCTTTGATGCGAGAGAAACTACGCGATTGATTCGAATAGGTTATTACCAGATGCGAAGTAACGATAAGTATCTTTCACTTCATCGATATATCGAAAGATAATTCATTTGGATTGAGTGATAATTGGCTCTGTCAGATTTAGAGCGGAGGTACTCTCTCAATGTCTTTTTGATACGATGATCTTGATTATAATTTTTTCTTTATCTATAATTAATTTGAATTATGTCAATTATATACTTATTGGGAACTTATAACAGTTCATATATATCAATGGATCACTAAAATTATGTAAAATTAATCGGTACCACACGTACATCATAGCTGCACTAGAAAACTTAATCATAACTATAATTATATTACGTTAGAAATTTTGGAACGAAAAATATAATCTCTATTCAAAGTTTTTATCCGTAGGATTCTGAAATAATTTTAATAAATCAGCATCCTATAATTAAAAGCGAAATTTCAGAATGTATTTTCTCCAAATAACGAAAAGTATATAAAAAACGACAAAAACAAATTATGAAAATAATTAAATACATTTTTCCTAAAGAATGATATAGAATTAATTTCAAAAGTCGCATCGGCATATATCCACTCCGCTAATTAAACCGGAACCCGCGCATTGCCTCCCAGTCAATACTATCGATACGCGCTCATCGCTGCTGCAAGGCTTTCCATTTTTTCCCGTGCACAAAAGAGCGAAAAATCCTCGCGCGCGGCAAAGAAAAGAGCGCGTTAACATCCAGCTATATAGCGGCAGGTTGCACCGTCTCCGATCGCCGCGGACGATACATCCCGCGCGCGCGCGCGGAAACACGCCGAAGACTTTCACTATCGTCTTCGCTATATACGGCCGCTCATAATCCAACGATCTGACTTAATAGAGAGACCGTGTACACCTGTGTGTATGTGCGCGCGATGCGCATCCGTACGTTCGGGTACATCTTTGCCCGTATATATATATAGCTGGCAACAACGTGCAGATGTTATTTCATTTTTGTGGCCAGCCAAGCATTTCCTCTCGATTATCAGCCCATTATTCGTAATTGCTTTTAATTTTGTCGGCGCGTATGTGTATATAGACTTTTTTTAGCTTTTTGTTCGCGTGGCTGTTAAGAATCAGTGCGGAGTTTTTCGTCGGTGATGTTTTGAAATTGCATATCGACGTGGTGGATTTCGGTTAATGACAGTTTTCTCGACGCTGGAAATCACTGTTTGCTATCTTGACGGAAGATTCGTGATGACGAAACGCGCCGCGAGTGCGGCTTTTGAAATGCCGAGAGATGGGATAAGAATTAGTTACGGATTGCAAAATATCCCTTATTATTATTGTGAGAGATTCGAATTCATTTATAATATACAAGTATATTAGTGATGGTGAAAAATCCTACAAACTTTTGTTTTTTTACGTTTTACTTATTCGCCGATTCGAAGAATTTCTATTACACTTTTATAATGGTATACGTCCAAATATGTAATTACGACAGTTAATATTCGACAGAATACACTCAACGATGCATTAAACCTCTACAACAGGCACTTTCCATAATACTTTAGAGAACTAATCACCTCCGTCAAAATACTTACACACGCGCCAAAGAAAAACATATATTTTCTTTCCCAACACATCCCTCCTCCCTTTTTCCATCGACAAAAAACACCCCAAAGTAAAGTCTCGCTCAACGCGCGATAAAATTCATTTTTCCCAGACACACACACACACTTTTCGACGGCCACGATGGCGGTGCTTTCTCCTGATTGACAAACAGCCGGGGCGCAGATTGCTTCCTTTTGTCGCGCACGCCTGCTCTCACCGTAAAGACTCGCGCGCGCGACGCACAGTAGATGAGCAAAGAGAGAGAGAGAGATAGATAGATGAAAGCTCGGCTTTTCTTTCCTTTTTCGGCGGTCGGGTGTCTTGGGATTTGGCCGACACGACGCGACAATGCTAATCGTTTCCCCTCTGCGAGTCTGCAACGCCGTCGCCGCTGTTGTGAGGCTTCTTGAGTGGCGGGCTTTGGGAGGTAGGTGCGGGAAACGACGTGTTTACGGTGGAAAATAAGGGTCTGAGGCGTCGGTATAAATTACGCTGAAGCTACAGGTATTTGTCTCAACTGAACTGCTTGTTTCGCTATTATGGTATTGTGTACTAACACGCGCGTGGGAATTTCGTTTAACATTGTTAACAATAATAGTCGTTGAATTTAGATATATTCATGAATGCATATATTCATTAAAGTATGTTTTTTAGCAGTTTTTTCATTATTGGTTAATGAAATATTTTTCAAAACATCGACGAAATAGAAAAAACACAAACGCTTATTAATATTCAAAAATACAATTTTTTAAAAATCAGAAAAAAATCCATTCATTACTATT
>UXGD01001363.1:0-35791 GCA_900474315.1 Torymus auratus
GTATAACAAAATGGTAAAATGACTGAAAATGATATAAGCGACCAAGTATTGACTTTACTATATTATTACTTTGTATTCATTGTGAATATACTATTATCTTGTATTTTGTATTGCACAAATAAAACGTATTCTATTCTATTCTAAAAAAAGGCTTCAAACTCGTATATCATTTAATACATGTAGTAAACAAAGAAACTAAAAATAAAGATAAAAAATTATTCCGGATTTCTCTTACAACGCTTCACCTATAACATCAACTTCTCCACACCTCTATCTCACACCGACAAATCTTTACGATCATTACTCGAATGAATCACAATCCGCGCCGCCGTCTAACGGAACCTGCGCGCGCGTCACGTGCGTTCGTGCCATTAGGCATGCAAACTACTCCTACTCGGAAAACGCGTGCGTTACGCAAGAGGCGAGATCCTTTCGCGTCTATGTCACACCTCCGCTGAGATCGAGCTACATATCACCGTCACCGCCGCTGATGTTCGTCGACCAAAATTATTTAACTTACCTGGAACCGAAATAGAGAGGGTATTGGGTTAGATTTTTGTGGGTAGAGGTGGCAAAAGTCGCAGAGTATATTTCTAGCTGTGAGAAATTGGAGTGTAACGAAGGTAATGAATTTTCAAAATGTAAGGTTAGTGGAAAGTGTGAATGTTTAATGTGCCGCTGATAATAAATTACAAAGGTTTGACGTCACGCGCTCGCGTATAGTAGCTTGACGTAATTGCATCGCTGGAACAGTGTGTGTCGCTTTATTCTGGAATACAACGACTTGACGCGATTATATTGTGACATACACTTTGCTAATTATTTCTAATAAAGTCCTTATTTTTTTCTCTATAATAATAGACATCTTGATTTTAGTTCTAAAACGAGCCACACGTACGGCATTGTAAAGCATCTTTCGCAGAATAAATTGTAATATTTCATTTTTCCTTTAACGGCGAGTATCAGTGTATTACACGCACATTATGCGATATTTTACGACCTCGTAACGCGTGCATAAATGCAACCTATAAACCTTTATTATAGTCCATACTTAATCAATCAAACGCCTCCTCTTCCTGCGCTCGCTTAATTTGAAAATTGACTCGGCGAGATGCGGAGAGCGCGGCTTACATCATATCTGCATTCACGCGCGCGCGCGCCTATAATTTATCGCAACTATATATAATATATAAACAATCAAGTCTCCTGAGAATTTCACTCCATAAATATCTATATATACACTTAATCGAGCAATATCGCGACACGTATATACGTATACTCATCGAAATCAACATCTAAATCGCTTACCAAGCCATTTCAATATCCAATCGAATCTATATAGGTATAACATGCACGCGCAAAGCGTCAGTCGATTTCCGCGAAAGGCCTGCGCGTCATTTCCCGTATACGCCCGGCCATTAACACACTCAATTAACATCTGTGTGGAGCCTAAGCCGAAGGGTCAAGAGACTCGTGATGCATTGCCTTTAATTGCGCGCTATGCAGTCGCCTCGTTATATTGGCGACGAGATTTTTTCTTTTCTTTCGATTGCCGTGCGAACGTCTATATGGAGTGCAGCGGATTGAATGCTGATTGGATGTGGATCGATCTGTAGATATAGACGATTTTCGGTAGAAAGTTTTTAAGATACCGCAAGACGAATTTTATGATAGTTCGAGTACAGTCATCAGCATGAGAGAAAAAAAAGATGCGAAAAAACGATGTCCGTTTTCGGAACCGGCAATTAGGAAACCACGCGCTGAAAAACCAGATTACAAAGTCAAACGTGTATATATTGTTCTAAGAACGACCCGTCATACTTTTTCCCACCGCGCGCGACATGTTTAATCGCGTTTTTTTCCATGCCAAACGCAAAAAATTTCACTAACCTTATCCGCCAATCCAAACCCCGTTAACGCCAAAAAAATCCGCACAGCGTAAAAGGCGAACCCACTCAGGAAAATCACGTAAAAAGCTATACTCGTACGAATTTTGCTAATGCCGCGCACGCGCGAGTCCCGTCGCTTGCGCCACGCGCGTTTCTTTTTTTCATCTCGCGAGTTACACTCCGCTGACGTAGAGACACATGTGTCTACATACGCGGATTTTCTTGCACGTGTATACATGTACTTACACGTGGCGCTCGATCATCGACGTCCTGCCATTAGCCCGCTAATGATGCCTAACGATTGCGAGTTTATAAGGCCGGAGAGTTGTAGGTGATTTCGCAATTGGATTTGGTTTCGTAATTGACTTACCGAAGTGGGTGTAAAAACAGCGCCGCGCGCGGTTGAAATTTATTTTGATAATTTCAATTAATTGGCGGTTAATCAAGCGTATAGAGTGACGGCTTTGCGAGAGACACGCGTTTTTGTCATCTCGTTTTTTCTGCGTGGCCGTGTTGAATCGTAAATTCAGCGGGAGTGAATAAAATGACACATTTATGATGCCAGAAACTACCGTCGCGGAATAAATATTATCATTTTAATGTGTCGTTATAAAAACTGGCTAATTCGTGACGTACACCAAGGTAAATATGAATGAATCAAACTTTCCATCTCATTGGTTAATTAAACTAATTGCCCGTCGAAACTGAAACTTTATTTTCATTCTTTAACAATATCAAAACTTTGTTCAGCCTCATAACTAAACGATAACTACTGACCCCACCTCAGCACTATGTCTTTATTTGAACTTACGAGGTCAGCAACCTCTCAATCGCGTGGGCGTCGACGAATGTGCCGTAACACTCGCAGCTGAGCGCGCACAATGATATGTCCAGGTGCGGAGAAAGGAGAACAGCGGCGAGCTCTCGCTTTTTAACGCCGAGCATTGTTTTTGCGCTGTTTGGGGCTTAGGCGGAAGTGTTTCGACGGAGTCTGGGTCAAGGTTCGAGTATACGCCGGAGTTTTTTATGTTAATGCGGTTGGGCTAATTGGGTGAGTAAAGTGTTTCTGTCAATTACGCGTTGAACAAGAATAATTAAGGTTTCTACGTGAATTTTCAAGTTTCTTTATTTTAAATTTATACAGCACGCCGTTGTTAAAATAATGCACACATTCTGTAAATGAAGAATGACTTAAAAATCAATCGTACAAGTTTCTAAAAAGGCAATAAATAAACCCCGTTCAATAAATTTTCTTGCCTATTATACACTCCACTTAAAACAGTGAACTCGATATCACGCTAACAGAAAACCACCTCTCCGCATCGTGCCAACCTCTAAAGTAGCATAACACTGCCATACGTATGCGCGTGCGTATATACATATATACACGCACATACAACAGGTGAGAAAGCGCGCGCGGAGTGAAATCAATTGAAATAAGAGCCAAGCAAACGCTCAGGTGAGTTTTTTGTTCTCGCGTCGCAGTGATTCATCCCGCACGAGCGGAGAAGAAAAAGGAGAGGAAGCGCGCACGTGGTATACCGATTACGTGCGATATATGTCGTGTTCTGGATGTTACAGAAATCGAAGATATATGTACGCCGTGCAAGGTGTATATCGTGGAAAACGAGTTTTCACCTTTACGACATTTCGTATACACGTGTACGATGGTCATCAATGAATGTATGTACATGTAGGTCTGACCCTGACGGACCGCGCAAGACAAAAGAACGCGGCTTGTAAACCATAGCTCATTACATACCTCTCGCGACGTAATTGGAGCTGCGACATGCAACGGCGCTGCCCTCCCGCACGCGTCGTTATAATATCCACACCGCGGGAGATTTTTTCGCTCCGTCTCGGTGTCCCAATCAACGTTTTGCATTTTACAATTGAAGCGTGCGCGGAACAAAAGAGATCTGTTCTCTCTTGCACGCGTGAGCACAGCGGGGTTCAACGAGCTTTCGGATGTAGTCTAAACAATATATTTGTCGAGCTGACGCGAGCGCGCGCGCGTCTTGGGTGTCGGGGCGAAGGGCTCGAGGGAGAGAATAATAATAAAGAGGAGGAGGAAAGCCAGCGCCGGCCCACACACGATAACCGTGAGTTATGGCGGGAATGAGGTGGGATTTTCAATTGTATATGTGACAAGGTTTTTAGAACTTGAGTGGTAGAAGGTTCTTTGTTTTTAATCGGAGGTGTCAATAATGTACGTTGATTTTGATGGTAGAGAAATGAAAATTGGGAAGAGAGAGTTAGTTGATGATGATTTACAGTAAAGACGCATTTAGAATAAAGAGACGGACAAGAACGCTCCTTATGCATTTTTCGTTAGGTATTTCTGAAACAATTAGATATTTGTAATAACTTTTGTTTTCTGTGAAACATGAAGTTATAGTCACATATGTATGTTGACCAACAAAGAGCAAATACATTCGTCTAATAATATTTTGAACTTCAATTCAATATTAAATCACATTCATATAAAATATATTTAAGATTTTATTTGAAATTTACCACTTCAGCTGAGCTATTTCTCGTCTTTTAGCATCAACCATCTGAACCTTGAAACCCCAAACACCAATCCTTCAAAATCTTTCACCCATATTAAAATTCCCTTGCCACATCTTCCACCTAAACCCGGGAAAACTTCAAACCTATACCATTCACCAACAACTCCAACATAATACACACACAGTACCGTTCGCCGCGAACCCCATAGCGGATTTAGAAAGCGCGCGCTTGGCCTGACAATGGCTCGACTGCACCTCGGTCGCGCTCGATTAAACTTTCCGCGGCTAGCGATTGTTAGAGCCTGCGCACACTATATAACGTTTCAATCGCCGCGCGCGCGCGGACTTTCCTTTTTCCGAGGACGAAGATTATCGGCGAGCCGCGAAGGGAGGAACAATTTTACGGCGAACACTAATATTGTTCCCGGACTTATAATGGTTCTCCTTTTGTTTAAAAGTAGTCGCGGACTATTAACCAAAGTATTTATATTATAATATTCTAAACTGGAAAGTCTTACGGCCTCGTTGCGATCAGCGTATCTGCATCCTACTTGGAACTCGCTACTTCTGTAGTTTACATGAAAATGATTTTAGCCATTTATGCGGTGGCCGGTAGAACGACGCGTGCCGCAGATAAGACGTCCAACGCCATAATCTCTGTTATATACGCACATATCTCAACCTCAGAAGTATACAAAATGCACATTATAAAGATATACTCGGAATCAAAACCATATTCGTTCCCAAAACTTTCTATTTACACGCATATATCCGTGCCCAATTTCCTCCACACACAGACAGACAGGTTGACTCACGCGAGTATAAATAACAGTCGTGAGGTGGAAGGTGTATGTATATATAAAAGAAGGAAGAAAGCGTTTTGCAAGTGCCGCGCGGCGATCGCCGGATTATGCATGCGGACACGCGAAGAAAGCGCGTGCCTTTTCTTGTATGCCACGTGTGGTAGGTATAACTTAAGTGCGATAGCGAGACGACGCTGATGTCGTGTGTAGGCTGCTAACCCACTGCGCGACGAGTAGCTTTCGTGGAACGAAGTAGTTTGCGTGAGTGTGGGAATGCTGATGAAAGAAGTTTGCGTATGTGTGAGACAGAGAGGCTGGGATTGGATTGTTCTTGTAGTCGTTTATGTCGTCTTTAGGTAAGTGTTATGCCAGTATTAAGGTAATGCTGAAATATACTCCGTCATGTAATGATTGTATATAGGACGTACGTTTACTTGTTTCATATTATCTTGAATTTCGAAAATAAACGAACTAAAACGGGTCTCTGTAAATACCAATAATCTTAAAGACATTCAAGTATAATGCTATTTTTTCTATAACATTATATAAACTTTGATAATAATCTATCGAAACTACCACAACACCTTTACAAAAACCCTTCTGCCACGCACAAAATCAACCACAACAACACCTCGCCAACCGCACACTACACACCAGCTCATTATTCCACCTCCACTCGCAGCTCATTACCTCCGAAACACCGTATTACACATCCCGCGATGATTTTTCCACCGCGCCTATCTCCACTTGCGACGACAACCATGCCTCGCCGCAACAAAAAGACTGCACCGCGATAAGGATCTCGCGTCCATTATACACACGCGGCTGCAGCATCAGAGATAAAGTCGTCGAATCGCGAGGCAGTGATTTACAATGGCCGTTGATCGCAGAACGATGATCATGATGATGATTGACGCGCGTGCGCGAACACTTGCTCTTGAAATTCCATCAGGCGGATAAAGCGGTGCACTGTGTGTGCGTGGAAGAAAGTAGTATAGAGGTTAAGTGTGCGAATGTGGCTCGTTAAGGTTGCGAGATTAGCCGCGGCGATTAGCTAATTAAGAATTTATAGTCCGATAATCTATATTTCATTAGGCTATCTGGTTAATTGAGTGGCCGGTAATGGGTTGCGCATAAGCCGCGTGGTAATTAAATATCATTGCCGCAGCTTACGAGATTGTAAGCGGAGTTAAAAGATGCTTGCCGCTAGATGGCGCGTAGCCGAAAAAGTATTCGCGCATAAAACTTTATGCGTTATTTCTATCTTCGGTAATCTGATGCTATGTCATTTCAAAGCATCTTTAAATTAATCAAATTTGTGATGTTATAAAACTTTAACAGACTTGTCGTACTTTGTTCGTTATTCAACGGAAAATATAGAGCAGAACCTCGCTACACAGAGTTAACCCGTGGGAAAAAGACACGTCACGCCATTGACAAATTACTACCTCTTGATAAACCTCGTCCCTGAGACATGTTAATATACCGGCCGCGCCGTCTCGAATTCCAGCTTAATTAAAAATCGCAATAAACTGAAGACCCACCCGCAGTAAGACTTCATTCGTTTTTTCTATATAGTACCACACATACACACAGATCGGAAACTTCATTCCGCCGAGCGAGTATCTCGAAGCGAAATTCCCCCCTCTTCTCTTTCTTTACTCACTCGCTGGCTGGCTCTTTGTCAGCTCACCGAGGCCACGGACGATCGCGAAGTGCAATACGTGCGCGCACGTTCGCACACACACGTATACGTACACATACTCGGGATTTACGCGCTGGCGAGCGCCTTGGAGGCGGCGATTGTGCAAGGTGCAGTTCTCGCTCTCTGTCTTTCTCTTTCGAGAGAGAGAGAGAGGGACGGAGGCTTAGAGAGGCTCGGCCGCGGAAAGCGCATTTTAATTAACGTTTAGCCTCGCTGCGCGCGCGTCGGGCTTTATTATGTCAGCGCGCCGCGTCGACGTAAACTCAACGTACGCGTGCGTGTGCATATCTCTTTTTGCGCACACATACTTATACGTGTGTCTGTGTGCAAATGAAGGCTGCTTCTGCCGCTTGCGAAACAAAAACAATTTTAGCGCATGATAATTCGGCCCGGCAATTTGCACGAGCTATATATATATGTGTGTGAGAAGAAAGCAAATGAATAGCGCGAGCGTAACGCGGTAGTAGCAGCATAAGTGGGTATAGTACAAAGTGTGCCAGTTATAAACGCAAAACGGGCTTTCGTTTGGGGCGCGTTATAAACACATACTCGCCGCCGCGCGTGAGAAAAAAGAGCGTGTGTTTGCGCACGTGCGCATAGGTGCGTATAATCGATCAACCGCAAAGATGCTATTAATTTTCCTCGTAAGCAAGGTAGGTTTATTTATTATTGATAGAATCTCGCGTCGGGGAGTTTCGAAAGCGCACGTTTGATTGCCTCGATAAAGCAATTTGTTATCTGCACGACTGACTGCGCACACTCGAGCGTTAGACGCGCTGGACTTTTTCCTTACGGTAATTTCTCTTTCGAGTATCATATTTTCCTTTTTTGCTTTTCGCCAGTTTTAAAGAGAGACTTTATCCTCCTCCTCTGACAAGGACGACGAAGCACGGCTGCTGTAAAAAACGGAACACCTAATTACCGCGAACTTGCATAACGCGTGTGTGCGCGCCGTTCCTGTACGCGTTTGATAATGTCATTTTTCCTATGCAATTACGAAACTCCTTGCGGGCGCGTGACGACGCTTGTAATATAATAACATCGCTAGCGCTAGTACGCGTGGCCTTCGCGCGACTCATGCCTCGAGAGAGATACCGTGAACACGGCTGCAGTGAGAAAGTATATACATATATATATATACGTTAAAAGTGTCCGTGATGCGGTTTATCGATGATGTCGGCGCGAGATAGCGATCAATCATAAATTTATTAATTACAGAAAAATTTGCAGTCGTGTACTTGTATAACATTTGAAATTGTATCTTCAACTATGTTGCCGATAAAAGTTAATAGCTATATACGCATGTATATGCACCGGAACGTTAAAAAACAAACGACAGTCCTCATTACTATACTATCGTACCGAAAAATCCGCACTTATCTCGACCGAAACGCACTGCACTTCGACTATCGCAAATAAAAAAATAAAAAAAGTAAAACGGACCGGCGCTATAAGCGCACGGGGGGCGATTAATTAGCCGGCGAGCGAGCTGCTCTTGTAAATTCGCGGCCGCGATCGCATAAAGCGCGCGGCCTCTAATAACCGTCCAGTCCCCGTAAAGGAGAAGGAGAGATAAGAATCTACAGCGCCGCGCGACGTTTTTCCGAGCGGCTGTAAAGTACGCCGCGCGCGGTATAACGAGACTCGCGCGCGGTTCGGGATATGTTTGTATAGAGCGGAATTGGTATATCTAAGGTGTGTGTGTGTATATATTCGGAAATTATGGAGTACGTTGGAAGAAATGGTGAAGATTTAGAGGACGGAGAGTGAAAAGAAAGTGTGAAATGGAATACATAGTTACGTTGTAATTTTATAAGATTTTTGCGAAAGCTGCGAAAGAAAGGTAACGGTATATAAGTACAGTTCTTCATCAGCACAGTGGAACTATCTTTTCCTCGATGCTATATTAACATTAAAAACACGTTTATCTCTTCTATTTCTAAAACATTCGTCCAGACACACCGCCTCTTTCTCTCACAATTTATCGCACACCATATTCATATACCCATTACACATTTCACACACCACATATAAAAAATCCATTTCATACCATACATATACTAACACACACATGCAACACTATACCTCTCTCATTCTCTCTCTCGGACCGCGCGCGCGATTTAAGGCGCCTTTACAATCGGCATAAACACGCTCGTAAGTAAATGCAGGTGGCCTGCAAACGCGCGCGCGCGCGAAATTGCGCCAACTGTACGGCTGCGCCCGCGACTCGTGTTTACTTTGGCTCGGGTTAATGTGCGCACGTACGTATACGCGCGAAATATCGACCCTGCACGAATATCGCTTATACTGGTATTAAACGAGTTGCTCTGTGCGTATGCGTGTGTGTGTGTCACAAAACTAATTTGAATTTGCGGAATTCGTTTGTGAAGTTAAACGGGGAACACGTCGTGTTTGTTTTAACAGGCTTAATTAATTGCAGTTGTGTTTTTTTTTCTTTAACGAGAGGAAAAGAAGTTTTATAAAGTACTATATATACGAGGTAAAAAAGTGCCGAGTGAAGTTAATCATTCCAGACTGCTGCTTCGTTTTTTATTCTTTAATTCTCCGTCGCGCCACATAAATTCCTATGCCTGCGTCTTGCCACACTTTCGACACCCAAACCTCGCCTAATTCCGCGCGTCAAGTGCATTTCCCTCGCGTCGTTATATTACGAAACGAATCCCAAGCCGCAGGTAACAACCATCAGCCCCTTCGCGAATTCCTTACTCCTTACAACATACACACACATACACCGATACTTTGCATACAAACCGCTGTACACTGTACCGGCGTTCAAGTGTGGGTGCGAGCGCGAAAAGTATATTCGCGATCGTTAATTAAAGTATCTACACGCGTTCGCCATGCTGCATTCTCTCTCCACTATATATCCCTGTCGGTCTTAGAAGTGAAAGTGAGGTTGCACTCGCGCGAGAGCGAAGGATAGAGACTTTATGTAAGGAATATTCTCGGCCTCGGCGATTTTCCTTTTAAGCGTGTAGCTGCTATATAGTGTGCGCAGAGAGCGGCGCGCACTGTGGTAGTAGTCTTTTACGGTCTTAAAACTCGCGGCCGCACGGGCTGTTCGATTCGCGGGAATTGAATTGAACCGAGCGCGGAGTACCTATAGTGCGTATATAGGGTTGAGGCGCGCTTTTTTTTTTCTTTTTGTGAGAGAAGAGGGTGATTGGATTTTGAATGGAGGTCGGATATGGCTTGAGTGGATGGTTATGGGGCATGCGCGAAGAGTTCTTTGTTTTTTTTGTGTGTAGGGAAGAAAGTGAATGTGCCTCGGGAGTTCGAATGCGCGTAATAGAAATAAATGAATTTTGTGGGGGGAGTTTTAAAAATGATGCGGAGTGGTATAAAAAAGTTAGAAGATAAATGGACTGTGAGTGACCTTCTTCTATATACTTCGGAGAAAACTGTTGTTCATTGTTTTTTGTGTTTAAGTTATCTTTCTATATTTTAAAACTATAATTCACTATACATAAACTAAAAGCAGTAAAATGCATAAACTGTAATGAGTAATATTACCTTTATCTACTGATAACATCATATTTCCAACCAAGATATAACCTCATCTCTAATTTCTCACGATTTTCACCGGTTCACACTCTCGAATCCATCACAAGCCGACTTCCTTCGCGTTCCCTATCCTCCATCCGTTCTTCCACCTTCGCGCCTTCCGTATCAAAGCCTTTCGCGCCGGCGTCTCGCGCGCGGCCGCGCATAAACGAATTCCACCTCTCTATAACACACACACACATGCACATACCACCACCATCGTTACAATTAATCACCGAGCAGCGCAAAAGCCTCGCTTCTTAATTACACCCGGCGCGTCGGGCGCTGAGAAGAAGAAAAAAAGGCGCCTCGCGCTTATAGCGGTGAAAATAACTTTGATAACGCACAGAGCTCCGCCGTGGCGAATTAGGATTTTGCGCAATCCTTTGTCGTGACCCCCTCGCGTGTACCACATTATAGTGCAATGTCGTAAGCGCGCGCCAAGAGAGACACGACCGGTTTTCCTTTCGCGGAGCGCGCGTGGAATGCGCGCTTTTTGTAACGAGCGGTATATATGTATATGCGTCGAGGGTAATGTATTTTGTGGATCTGTCGCGGTTGATTAATTTCGACGGTGATGTTGATTAGAAGATGTGTAGATAGAAAAAGTTTTGTTTGATGAAGAATTGTGTAGTCGGAGAATGATATTGTTATCGACGTTGACCCTGGTAGATTAACAAGTTTTTTAAGCGTTTTTTTTTTAGATAAAACTAATAGATAGCTGTGTATCAAAAATCTGTACAGTAAGCAATGATAGTCTCCAATTTACTCACGAATTTTACGATATAGGGAGTAATCTGCAATGGTTCGTCAATTGACACTTACCTAGAACAAAAAGAGAAAAAACACAAAGTTATTATTACAATCCTTCAAGATTACTTTTAATATTAAACAAAGAAATACAGCTTATCAGTGACAATCGTCATTATCATTCTCAAACAATTTATTCTTTTCACAACCAAAGTAAAAAATCGCGACGACCCCCACCCCATTCCTCTCATTACCCTTCCCGCGCATAAGACATCTTATACACTCGCCTCCATCATACAAATAAAATCAGCTGACACAAGCCCAGCCACCTCCTCCCTAACAAAAAGCATTATCACCATCCACGCGTATACACATGTTCCACACAAAAGAGCGGCAGGGGTATGGAGGGGAGCAAAGGGAAATTGAGGAAGAGACCCGCGGGGGGCGTCACGTCGATTTCCGCGCGCGTCGGTGGCGGCTGCAGCGCCACGTATGCACCGCGGCAGCGCTTGCCCGTTGGATCAATACCAGGGCGGCGCGCGCGCGCGCTCACGGCCCTTGGCGATGCCGGCTCGAGGGTGCCGCTACCGCTATTGCTGGGCGAGAGGGAGGAATGTGGAACGGGGAATGAGGTTTTTAGGGTCTTCAAGGGGAAGAGGGGGAGATATGCTGCTGGGGATTGTTTATGTGTTGTTGGATGATTTTTCGGGGGTTTTTAGGAAAAATTTGGTGTCTTTTGTTGTTTGTATATAATATTACTTTTGTAGTGTAGAGGGAATTTAGAAAGGATAATGGAAGATACCCATCGATTTCTTTGTACAGATAGGAATTAATTTTTACCGTGCTGTATATATAATCGTTATCAAACTTTTTGTTCCACCTCATCGTGATGACACATCCAATTATTTCACGAATTTCTATATGGACAAACATTTCGCTCTAATGTTTGCTCTCGCGTCAATCGCGGCTACTGATAGCATCGTTCCGCTTTTTGTACCTACTTCGCGTGCACTGCACACGCATTTCGGTATGCGAATGTAATTTTCTAGATAACAGAATAAAAAACCAAAACAACAACACAGAAGAACGAAAATATCGAGAAAGCATTCCGCAGCGAGGCAACGCAAGAAAGCCGCCAAACTGGTCGACTAATCAGTATTACTGAATAATACACTTCCCCACTTCGCTGCTGCTTTTTTTTGTATCATTTCCCGTAACACTCGGCACCCCAACGTCAAGCTCCGATCAAACCTCTTTTTGCCCGCGCTCAAATAAGCCCCATCGCAAACTCGTTCCCTTCGCTCGCCGCGGCTCTAAAACGAGACTATTATAGTCGCGAGCTGCGCGCGCGTTCAATTAGCTTCGAGCAGTTTACGATATAGAAAAAAAAAGAAGAAAAGATGGGAGAGAGAGTGTAAAATTGAGGGAATCTCGCGAATTCCGTCGCGGAGAAAGAAGAAGAAGCAGTTATAGTGGCAGGATTCCGTCGTTACTTAGCTTCGGAGAATCGCACGTCGTGGTGAAAGTATCGAGGGACGCGGACTTGAGGTACAGAATGGAAACGTTTAATTGGTACAGTGAGTCGAGAGGTTAACATTGAACTAAATCTTTAGCGGAACTGAAAAAACAAACTTCCGCGTCGTTTTAAAATAGCCATTATATAGATATATATTATTTTTACCGCCTCTCTAACACGGAAGCCTGTCACTGCAATAATCAGATACAATATTAAAGGCTAAAGCTACTCGAGCGTTCGACTTAACGTGACAGAAAGGCAGAGTCGCTAATAATAAGACAAAGCGCGCGCGCATTAATTTTGCATTCAGAGAACACAGCGCGTTGTGCAACAGCGCGCCTATCAACGTCAATCTGCTATTCTTGGAAGACGACTTAATCTGGAGTTCGCGGGCTCTCGAAAAAGCTAACATTTTCCCGTATAAAAAACGAGAAGGGATTCTAGGCGGACGAAAGCTGTACGGGGTTTGTACTTACTCGGACCTCGGACGCGTGCAGACGAGGCTATGGAGCTATTTATTAGAGAGGCACGCGGTGCGGCTATATTTATACGCTCTCTGCGATGTCTAATTACAGCTGGGCGAGCCAGAAATCACGCGGTCGTGGCGATGACAGTGGCCACGACGCGGATATGTTCTTTCGAGTTTTAGTATCTTTTCAATCAAAAAGTTTACGTTTGTTCTCTATATGTGTGCATGTTTGAAGAAACATTTGCTTGGATACGTGTTTATTTTAGGGCTGTACGAGAGCACGGCAATGCAATATTTCAGTAACTATTGTCTTGCTCATGACAATTTTTGACATCTCTTTTTTTATTACCTTCCAACGGCCAGTATATTTAATTAGTTATATTACGATTATTTCGATAAAGTATTACGATTACAAAATGTTAAGTTATTTTCAATACAAGACAATACAAGAAAACTCCATAGAAATATTGTATCGATTATTGTCGTGAATATTAGGGCAAGACAATACAATATCAAGATTAATCTTGCTATATCGTGGAGCCCTAGTTTATCTGATTCGTAAAATTTTATGACTGTGAAAATGAAAAGAACGAAGTATAAAGCGGAAAAACTTGGCGGGCGAAAATAAATATTTCCCGTGTGACATTGAAATAAATCTAGAATGCAATTAACTTCTCTTTGTGCGCGGCATGCAACAGAGTTTCAGATTTAGTTATGTAGTGTGTGTCAGCTTCAGCTTCCGAAAGACCGTAAAGTGGTTATTTTCACTCACTCGCGGGACAAAGTGAATTATGTACAAAAAAAGAACGGAAACAAGTCGCTTCTTCCCAATTATTTCAATTAAGAAAGCATTAAAATTATTCACGAGACAGGCATCAGCATGAATTATTATCGGGTATCGCGCTCGTGCAACCCAATGGCACAATTTTCATCGGAACAGTAGTTCTGCATCATCTTTCGTGACTCCGCGAAGCCGCAATGCATCATCGCTTTGATGCGAATCAATTTATTGACTTCCACGACCTCTCGAATTGCGCGCTCCGTCATCCTCTCTCCCTTTCGTTCTCTCGCTCCTTCAATTTCGTTCTTCCTGTCAGCTCGTCTCGTGCTCGTAAATGAATATAATTTATTCGGGAGTATAAAGACGAGCGTCGTGCTGCTGGCAAATTGCTTATTGAATCTGAAGAAAATATAGAGCTGGCATGAATTGCCATGTTCTTTACTACGCGAAGGGATATATATATACGTAACTGGCGGTTTATTTTTAGGTCGGTGTATGGAAATGAGAATGGCAAAGGTCGTAGGTAGGATTGAAAGAAGTATAACAATTATGATGAATACTTTTACTTATTATTGAATATCTTGAATTTATACGTATAAAGAAAAGTTATTTCAAGCAAGTAACAGACTAAACTTATTACCTACTCGCTTAAACTATAAGTTTTTTGTAACTCTTTACCACTAAAACGGTCCGCATTGCAAAACACTTATCAAAAGAGCTCCTACGCAAAATATTTCACACTCGCCCATCATATCCACCGAAAAAAAAACTCTTCCCACTCCCCCCTTCATCCGAAAAAAAAACGAGAACTCAGCCACCCGCCGCGCAACTTCGCGCGAAACAAGCGCGCCCCTAACGAAGCGGCCGATCGGCTGAAAACTCCGGGGAAAAAGGCTCTATATATACGTACCCATTCGCCATACATGTATGTACCTAGAGCGCGAGCGTCGGACGGGTACAAATGATGCGAGGCAGACGCCCTTAACCGTGCGAGTGATTAATACGCGTTTTTTCGCGCCGGACTAATCGAATTAATTCCGCGCGGACCGCGCGCTAAAGGGACTAGAGTCGCCGTGCATGTGATGTGGACTGCGGGGAGCATCGAGTTATCGATATATATGGGCGAGCTGCGGCGGTTGGGTTGTCTTCCGGGTAGGTTTTTTATGAGGGTAGAGGGAGTAGTAGGGAAAATTTTTTTTAATCATTCTGGTGGTGGGGAGAGTTGTGGAGGTTGGAAAATGCAAATAAACGTGGATGGGAATGAGCTAGTGTTTGATCTTTTTGGATTGAAAGAAAAAAATGTTGGTTCTTTCGAAAATTACAGTAGTTCAAATATACGAAATATCAGGTAAATACGGACGTGTGTCTTTTTTGTATGTCTGTTAGTATATTTTACGCTCACCTTTGAACTAACGTAACTTTTGAAGGGATTACCTTTTTTGCAAAAAAGCAAGTGAGAGGTGGTTTTCTCTCTATATTCGATGCTTCCTGACGGATTTATTTACGTTCGAAAAAGGTCGACTTTTAAGTTTTTTTTTTAAATGAAGTTTATAACAAAAAACTGTGTCACAAAAGCATTTTTAATAGTTTTTAATAGTTATGATCTAAGGCTTGTTTTAATAGTTTAATACAAGCATTGGATAACGTAAACGAATCAATGAATAACTTATGTTATATTAATATCACGTATATAGACTCTCATCCAATCCAAACTTTCAAACCCGACCCGACCTATAATAATCCCCTCCAAGCAGCTTAACATTCTTCCCCATCACATAATCCCCATCTCCACCATCCTTAACTCTACATTTCCAATATTCTCCTTCGCATGCACGACTCGCCGATCCCTTCTCTCTCTCTCTCTCTCTCAAAACAAAAAAGAAAAAACAAAAAAGGACGCATAACGCACTTGAACGGGCGCAACGACCGCGACTAATCCATTATAATAGCCCAATCAGACGCATAAAGCGCGCGCTCACTCACGAGCTTTCGCGTTCCATTTGTTTTAATCCGACGATTAAGCCGCGATGCATCGAAAATGATGAAAAAAGAAGACGAAGAGGGAGAGAAAGAAAGTCGATCGTGTGCAAGCGAGGTCTGTGTTACCGACGACTTTGACTTTTCGAATGAGGATGTAAGGTAAACTTGTATAGTTATAACATGAATTATCTTTGTTTTCCTTCTTTCTTCGAGCTGCGTATAAAAGATATCAATCTGTTCAAACACGTGTATATGTACAGTCAATTTCGACGTTTACAGTAGATGCCAATCAGCCACACGCGCGAATGAGAAACAATCGCTCGAAATCACGAAAGAAATTAATTATCCAGCACACTCGTTATCTCTCGTACATAACCCATATAAACCACAGATCAACGCGAACCCGATACCTCTCTATTTTTACAATTTTTCCCCCCCACTACGTTCCCGGTATACATTAGCATTGAAACGACAGCGTTTAAATTCCACCTCATGCCCCGATTAAGCCATCCGCGTCAATCGATTCAACGTTTTTCCACTCTTTCTCTCTATCCACCCCGATAGGCAAAAATAAAAAAACTATCCGCAAAAAACAAAAATTCCCGCTTGCAGAGGACGAATATAATAGAACGCGAAACGAGCGATAATTGAAAAGAGCAGCGCGGAACGAAGTATTACAGCTCGTAACGCCGCGAGGTTTTCCCATGCAGCGAGATATCGCGCGCGCAGCTGCATGGCACGCGGCCTTTCGCAATCCGAATTAGAAAGCTCCCGAGGCCGCGCAGTATATAGATGCATCGCAGCGCACGCGCGGATATATAGAGAGAGGATAAGTCGCGCGGCGGGGCTTCGGAGTTTGCATTTGAAATTTTAACTCGGATTGGAAGTCGAAGTTGAAGTTTAATATATGCAACTGGGAAAGTTTTGCTTGTGTTTTCGAAAGTATAACCCTGGGTAATCCGATCCGCTGCTCTGTTTGATTTTCGTTATATATTTGTTTGGTAATATAGTATAACATATTTTTTTTTGCGGTGTAGTAGCACTTTTTGTTTTATTTTATCGGTATGTATTGAAATGAAAAGCGATTGATACTGGGTCAACGGGATTTTATTCCCCCGCACACCTATAAATGTAAAATCCATTCCAATATTGGCAGATTTTCATTCAATAGAGAAGTGCTTATCCAATCGAACATTTTTCTCGCTCTGTATATCAAACTTATTCGATTACACACGTCCAGTGGCTGGCATAGCGAACCTTAATATCCCCGGCCGTTAAAAACAAAACCCACGCGCGACTTTCAATGTCAAATATATATACACGCGGCGTCTGCAAAAAGCCGATACGGACTCGATTTAAAAAACGAGAAAAAAGAACGACGGAGAGGTGGCCTGCGCTTACGTAAGCTCTCGCGTAAAAGAGAGACGGAGCGAATACCGGAATTCACGTGCGCGAATTACGTGTGCGCGCGCGCGAGCGTTAACGGTAACGAGAGCGCACTGCTGCCGCTGGTCCCATTCACGAATATAATTTCACTTTCACGGCCACGGTCGTCGGGCCCATGTGCGTTCGTGTGGGCCTTGAAGACGCGCGCCGTGTGGGAGGGATTATTGTTTATTGGGTGACATGAAAGGAATTTTAAAATTCATTTTTACCGGGTCTTTTGGGAAGAAAAAAGGAAGAAAAAAGTTTTTTTATAAAGATAAAGTCAGAATTTGGGTGGAAACATTTTTCGGGTCGAAGATTCCTCTCTTAAAAAAGTGATGTTGTGAAGTCTTTATAGATTCGTTTTGATTGGTCTGTAAGGAATAGGCACGAAAATTTTCTAATTTATTTTTAATTATTTAAACCCAAATACTTAAATCAAAATAGAATAAAAAAATAATTTTTTATGCCTTGAAAAATTATTTGGTTATGATATCATTTAAATCAATTAAAATGAAATCATACTGAAAAATTAGATTCATAACTTCAAAAACAAACGTGCGCAGCACATTTGGATTTTGGTAGTATATTAAAAGTGTTCTGCAATACCTGGGTATTGTTTTATTACAAACAACTGAATCGCAGATTTTACAAGCACTACGTCGAATATTGAAAAATTAGCGCTCAATCGTTTCGACACTCTATATCCGCGCAACACCTAATCCAAACAAACCTCCCTCTCAAAACAATAAACCGCTATATACAAACTTACGATGACATTGCAAAATCCATTATTTGCAAACAGAATTCCCCGATCCATCGCAACTTCTTCTTCATCGAGCGCATTTCGATTACCCCGAAACCTCGATCACCCGACACATAATAAATCGCACCGTAAGCGCTTTGAAAATCAACAAAAGCACGAAGAATCTCTCGCAAAACGGGCCGCACGTGCATGTATATAGCCAAGACGTATAATCGAGCGACGAGGGCGCGTAACAAGGTTACACAGCCGGGATTGTACCCGCCCGCGGCTCTCCCACGCTCAAGAACGGGGAGTGGATGTAATACACGTAATTTTACGACGCGGCTGATATGAAGTTTGGATTAATTTTCTTTTTTCGTCAAAGGGGGAGTTGTTGTTGTCGTCGGGGTATACATAAAAGGATGAAAGGGTGGATTGGTCGGTGTTTTATATTTGGTACGAGAGGATGTTTTTTGAAAGAATTTTTCCAAAACTTTACGATGTTTTCAAAGCGATCGTGTACAGTGAAACATCCGCGTCCCGACTTTTTTCTGCTTTGTATCCATGTATCGATACACTATATATCTAACCCAAACAGACTTTATTACTCGCTTTTCAACAACTTTTTTTTCACAAATTGATAACCCAAATTTCCACACTTCCGGTCTACAGTAATCGATTACCAAAGGCCTTCCCCACCTCTCGCGTCTGCAATCCTCCTTATATCATCAACGACGTCGCCGTCATTACCTCTTATCACCGCGATAACATCCACATCACACGCGTTCATTAATCCCCTCTATTCCCATGCACACAAGATGCACTCGCTCTTTGTTCTCTCTTCTATTATATTCCTATCCGGCCACGGCGACGACCACACGCGAGAGCCCCGCTTATCGGCTTTTTATCGCATATCGCACGGATGCGGCGACGGCGGCGCGTGAGAAACTGCGCCTGCTTCCGAGTGTCGCGGTTGTTTTGAATCTCTCTCTCTCTCTCTCGTTTGATTAATTACTCGCGAGCATTCGGTTTGGAAAAGTTTAGATAGAGAAAGTGGCGATAAACCTCGACGTTTGACATGATTAGCTGAAAGATTTTTATTTTTGTAAATAACGCATAAGTATCGGGCCGATTTGATCGTGACTCATTTCATTCCGAGGCAGCGTGTGTATCAACTTAATTAAGCTTATCGCTATGAAAGAAATAGCTAAGCGCGTCGCAGCGTGTAAAAATAACTCGCTGAATTGAAAGATAACCACGCCTGTTCGGCAAAAATCCACTTCCAATAAACACAGACATTTACAGAACGACCCGATAACATACCGTACGTCGCATCATTCGTTATAGCAATTTTCCACGCGTGTATATTCGAAACTTAAAAAAGAGAAGAATAAGAAGTGTATATCTTATCGGCCTCGAAAAACTTCAAACGACAGTTCACGAGTACTCGCGCGAACTTTACCGATAAGCTCTGGCGATGCTCCCGTGCACATAATAATCTCGGGTTCTCTCGAGCGCGAGGTTTTTTGTCAATCGCGTGTGTGATGCCGTCGCGGTGGTTTCTTTTTCACTAGCCGCATGTGTGAGTAAGTTCGTTGAACTACGCGAGCTTGATTTTCTTTCATGTATATACATGTAGGTGATGGTGTAAGGGTTTTTCATAGTATTCTAGCTCGGCTGAGGAAATTTTAGTTAATAAAGCGCTGAAACCGTTGTTTTTACACGCTGATGCAGTTCGGTGAAGAAAAAAATGTACTTGTGATGGTTAAAGTTCACTGCTCGGCCACATAATTATTAGTTTTCTTCATTAATATTCTTCATGTCTCTGAACTACGAACGATATTCCAGTCGTTATCCATCCGCAATCTCCACAACGCACTATATACACACTCGAACCGCTCACCACGACATCTCATTCAAACGAACGCACGTACAGCTCGACCAAAACCGGCCCTGGGCATAAATCTGCATACATGCATGCAAAACCGCCGCGACGATTTCACAGACAGTTGCGCGCGCCGTGTTTCAATTCTCCGCAAGAAACTTCTAATACCGCCGATATATCGTGCATCACGCGCGTATATAAAACGTGTATAAAAGTCCCCAAAGGAGAAAAGACGAATCGAGAAGAGGAGCTTGGTTAATAGGAATTTTCGCGACTGAAGTCCTCGTGGCGTGAAATCGACTCGGGCAGACAGCATCTGGGCGGAGGTTTTTAAATTCGCTTTTCTCGACGAAACTCTAACTCGGTTTGTCGCGTTACTCTGTTTGAGAGCTACAATCCTCTTTCCGAAACAGCATTAACCAGGACCACATGCAAATATACCCGGCGCGAATGCTAATGCCGAAGGTGCTAATGAGGGTCGAGAGAGAGAGAGCAAGAAAAAGGGCTCGGCTCGGAATTTTCGAAGCACAAAGATGTACGCGTGTGGAATATGCCAGAGGTGGATGCGCGGCGCGAGTGTGGATGGGATTTTTGATACGATGGATGCGATATGTCTAAGTTTGGCATTACGTAACGTACGCGGAGATAAGGTATATCTATTCGTAGCATGCGAGGTCTTTGAACTTGAAGTTATCGCGGTGTTTGAAGAAGAGATTCGGTGCGTTAGCTACTTGTGTTTTAGTTAAGCTCTCGGTAACAGTTGTACATAGTGTGCCAATAGATTTATAGCAAACTTGAACTTGACGTTTCGAAATCAACCTTATTTATATGAGCAACTTCTATATCATAAAGATACCTTATCAAATTTTTTCAAACTTATATCTCCAACCCAAAAGGCTCTTAATCTCACAGAAAACCTCAATTCACGATGCTCTTCACCTCCCAATCTGCAACCGTGCAAATCCCATCATCTCTCAGCACGTAAAAGACGCGCGCACCTCCTTCTTCGAACCCATTACGAAGAACCGAACCGTATAGTGTAACTCACGCGATCGGACGAACGAAGTAGCAGCGCTATATATATGTATACACTTTTTGCCTCCGATCGATATACGCTCGCGAAAAATTCTCAGCGAGTGTTTTCCGCCGCGTCGATTTCCCACGCTCCGAAAATACGAGCGAGACGCGCACGATGATGATGGGAGAAGAGAGAACAAGAGAGGAGGATGGTTTGTTTTGGAAAAACGAGGCGCAGGTGTTAATTCAGTAGATTAAGTCATTTAAAATGCAGAATTGAACATTCCTTATGAACAACGTATAAAGACGTTTCAGAGTTATGCGAAAGAGTTGTATTTATGAAAGGAAAGAGATTTTTAAACGGAAAGGTTTGTAACCGTTAGACTGCTCGAGCTAATAATCTTAACGCTGTTTTTAGTGCTTTGCATTCGAAAGGTTTCTTTATTAAAAACTTGAGAGTTCACAACACTGCGGCGCGTCAAAAGTTAATGAGAAAATTCACGGTCCAATTAGCTCTCGACGCCAAACCGCGCTTCCTATATATGTATACACAGAGAGACACAAAGCGACAGCGGCGGCGTTTATTGCTCGTATCAATAAAGAAGCGCTAAAACGACGATGAACAAAGCGTCAATATTATTAGAGGATAACTGCCGCGCGGCGCTAATTGATTTCATATATACATCAGCAAGCTCGCCATGACTGCTACACCGAGTGATTCTTCTCTCTCTCTTTTTCTTTTTATATATCATCGGATATTCCAGCGATTAGATAGACAGTGCAAAAAGTGCAAATAGCTGTTGCATCTTCGTATAGTTTGTTTTTTTTTTTCTTTTGTTCTCGAAGGCCCCGAGTCGATAAGCGCGATGGTTATGCAATTAAGGAAGTTATATTACAACCGATAAAAGCGTTGATAACGGCGAATATATCTCGAACATATTTCGCGATCGAGATGAAGAAGCCGGCTAATTAACTTTCGCATCGGCATCAGCAGAAATAAAACAAAGTACCTATATGTGTATCGCTGTAATTATTGATCTCATCAGTATACACGTCCGATTAAGACGCGCCGATGTATCCTTAACGGCTTATATACATATCCTCAACTAATTAATATATAATTTTCGTTATTCAGGCCGCGCAGGTATATATCGATCGCGCGGTTCTTCGCATATCCGACACCTCGGCACTTGACCAATATCCATTCGCGCCGGGGTACCTCAAAAATTCAAAACGAGAGAAAAGAAAGATATAATTTCCCGCGCCAACGGTCAGCGCGGCGGGCATTGATCTAAAAGCGCGTATACGTATATAACTTGGCAAGCGCAAGAAAGCCGACGCGAAAAGGAAGATAAATAACCCGTGAGCGCGCGCTTCCGAGAGAGAGAGAGGGAGGAACAAGATAGATTAGCGAAAAAGGTTCCGCGCGCGCAACAGCCATTTCTGAGTTTCAACTTATATATTCCATCGAACGGGAACCCAACTTTTCGTCAACTGTATATACCTACTCGGCGTATATATATATGCAAATATAGCCTGCGCGTATATAGTGATATGCAAAGCACGCGCCGCTCTCTCCCTGCGTTGGAATTCAAAATTTCAAGTGAGAGAGAGAGGACGGTATTATATATCTCGCGATGACAAAGGATGCACGCGCATATCGCATATAGCAGCAGTGAATCATCGTCATCGCGAAAAGCGCGCGCGGAGCTATATAATAATGCAAGCCTCCACACACACACAGTATGTAATTAGGCTTCCCGTCGATGATGATTCTTCCTTTCATGTCTGTACCAATCATTGATATATCATCATGCGAGGAGGAATGAAAAACATACCTGTCGGAGCTTTCGGAGCTATCGTATCGATCGGCGCAGCGCTTCTTGGCGCAGGGCCCGACGACGACGACCATAGCGGTAGCAGCAGCTCCTGCAGGCTGCGCCTCCTGTACCTTGGCGGTGGCGGCCTTGGCAGCCCTGGCCTTCTTCTCGGCGGCGCTCTTCGCCCTCGTCGCCAGCGGCTTCTTCCTCTGCTGCAGAGCAACGGCGGCGGCGGCTGCGGCGGTAGTAGCGTCCTGCTGCATCATCAAGACCCCGGCCTCGTCATTATTATTACCATCATTATCAACAACAACAACAACAAGAGCACCTCCACTCGTAGCACGCATCACACCCACATCATCATCATCATCCTCGGCACCGACTACTACAACAGCACCCACCTTATCCTTTTTAGAATCCTTCTCCTTCCGGGCAGCACTACTCATCACACACTTGCTGCTGTTGGCGGCCAGTTGTTGCTGCTGCTGCTTGATGCGATGCTGCTCGATCTCGCTGCGCTCAACGAGCACCACGGCACTCGCGATCTTCAGTGCGGCGGCGGCAGCGAGCTCCTCGCTCTCGGGGTTATTGACATTACTACTGGCACCAGCAGCGCTGCAGGTACGCGACGAGCCGAGGCGTAGGAGCCTCTCGCCGCTACTACTGCCCGGGGAGTGGCGCTGTTTGTGACGCTCGCGCGGCGGCGGCACCACCCGCCCGTCGGCCCAATCGCCACCCAAGTACGACGACCACAAAGACGCCGGGGACGGCGAGCTTACCTCGGAGCAGGACGGCCCGTCTGCCATCTTGGGAACGAACGCACTGATGAGAGATCAGCCGAGCGAGCCGAGCCGAGCCTCGATTATCCGACGCCGCCGCCACCGCCAACTCCCCACCACTCTGCAAAACGTGGCTACGTGTGGGAGAGAGAGAGCTGGCTTCCCCTACCTCTAGCGCCTGCAAGCCGGGTAGAGCCCGGACGGAGCGTTGTGTTGGTGCAACGTGGAGCTGGTGGAGAGGGACCGTCAGAGAGCGCGTCAGCGGTGCTGTTATAACGGAGCACGCGGAGAACCTCCAGATGATGTGGGTTTTGAGCTGATAAAATGCACTTTTTAAAAGGTCACAGGCTAAAGTTTCTCACTTTCTATTTTTAAAAGAATAGGTATAATCGTAATCTTGCTTACACTACAGGACATAATCGTTAAAACTCGCAACCAGTTGCGCTTTTTAAAAGCTCATTCAACGAGTAGTTAAAGTAGGAATAAATCAGACGATACAGCGGCACTTATAAATCGTCTTAACTAACAATTCACATACGTTGCACTGATACGGATTATCATTTTTATTGGTTCGCTTTTAACATAGCCTTTAAACGAGGAAGTGTCCCTCTTAATCTCTCTCTCTCCCTCTCTTTCTCTCGCGATGTAGATAACCGGGCGCTTCTAACTTCATATATCGACGAAGTGAAGTTCCTTTTTCTTTTTTCACAGCGCGAAACCAATGACGTATGAGAGAGAGAAAGAGAGAGAGAGAGAGAGCGCGCGCGATAGGCGACAATGTACGGACGGTTGACGCATTTCGACGATAACGTATAAACACAAAGTATATATATGTGATAACGCGCGGTATAATACGCACTCGATACAATTATATAGGGTACATATGTATAATTGCGACGAAGAGTTAAAAATTAATAACATCGAACGCTTTACGAGCTGTTGATTAAGAGGTTCGGATGCAAACTTAAATTAAATGGTAGCTCATCATTAACTATACTTAATGATTATTAAAATATCGTAGATATATATCTATTGACCATTATTTATATATACAGCATTTCTCCCATTAATACCTCGTATATATAGTTTCTTAAACAAAAAAAAATCACGAAAAGTAGGTAACTACACCGAGCATCTCCCAGACACCTGCAACCTCTTATCAGACACGACGACCGCGAACCTCCCGTGTATGACATCGCATCTCGCGCGGCGAACTCGCCATCTCCAAGCCACTGACCGTCCGTGACCGTCAGCCTCGCTCGGCCGCGATTCCCACCACCATCACCTCCTCGTGCTCTCTCTTTCTACGCACACATATATCTACACATTCGGCTTCTCCGCCGGCTGCTCGCGCATGCGTGCGCCTGCTCTTCGTCTCTCGTCCCCTCGCTTATACCGCGCGCGAGCGCGAGTGTTTTATATTATACACCGAGAGATAGAAAGAGAGTCTGTCTCTCTCTATCCCCGCGCGTCGTCGTCGTCGGCGCGATGCAGCACGAGAGAGCCTCTCTCTCTCCAGAGCGCACACATACACTTCTTTACAACACCATTAGCCTCGCTGTATACTCGCCGTTCTTCTAGTCGCTGTAGCTCGCTCGGCATGCCCTCGATTCCTGATCTCCCTCGCGAGCGCTGCACATCACTCTCACCTGATTTTCAAGACACTCGAGCATACCGGTGTGTAATTGACACCCCGCGGCACTCGTAACTATACTCGCCGCGCGGTAATTATTGGAGCCCGCGCGATGCAGGGTACTTTAATTTATATCGCGCGGGGAAGATAGTTCGTGAGCGCCTCGGGCTGAAGAGAAGCATGCGGCAAGTTTTCTTTTGGCTTTGGGGTAATAACACGCGATTACGTGGGAGTAAGTAGATAGGTTTCGTAGATATAGGTTCGTTTGAAATAAGTTATTGGAGATTGGTGTCAATCGAGCAAAGAAAAAACGCGTTTATGATAATTAGGTTCGTTATAAATCGAAAGCCGCGCGCAAGTGTATTATATGAATCGTAAGAAGTAAACGCCGATCTTCGCTTACAAAATTATTATCAATACAGTTACCGCGTGCAAGTAGAAACGCGCCGAGTCAGGTAAGACGTGCCGCCGCGCTCGAGTACAAGTATAGGTATACGCGCGGCAACACTTTCGTACATTATAGATAAAGCGCAAGTGTTACTTTGCAAACTTCGCCGCGGTGTAATAGTTGCTCCTGCCGAGGAGAAGGAGGTCGTAGACCCTTTGCCGTGGCGAGGAACTTTTTTGCAATAAGTGCAATAGAATGTCTATCCGGTTGAATCGGACCTTTTTGCAGTGCGCAAAGTAGATTTGCAGATGATTTGGTACAGCGTGTTATCAGATCGTGCGGGTAAATATATGTATAAAGTGCGGGGAAATGTTGTCGCGGGGAATGTTAAATTCCAAAATTTATTTGCTTTTGATTTTTATGATGATTATCGGTAAGTATATAAGTATAATTGTAAAAATGTGGAGACCATAATGTTTATATTCATAACGTTAATAAATTCCATAAACCATACACTTAATTAAGTATATATACCTATCTTTTAATATTAATCATCCAAATGAAAAATCAATCGCAACTATATATACAAATAACAAAAACTACATCCACAATCTCAACCCATAAAATCACACCAAAAATCCCCATCCAACTTCCACCGCCATATACTCTTCCTCGCATACGTATATACACCGTCACCGCCGCGCTGCGGCCGTGCCTCGTCTCTCCCCCCTCCGCCGCCTAATCAAACTGCACGTCGACTCCCCCACCAGGCCTATATCACTGCGGCGCGCGTCAGGTTAGGCTGGGCCGGGTCGACGACTCTACGCACACGCGGTTACATGGACGCGCGCGGCGGCCGGGGACACGAAAGAGAGAAAGAGAAGACGACGACGACGCTTCGGCTGGGCTCGGCTCTCGCGTGTGCGCGGTGTGACTTTGTTTTGCTTTTTTCGCGCGAGGCGCAGGTTGAGGGTGATCAGGGTGTGTAGGTGGATGATGGTGAGGGGATGTAGAGGGAAATGTTGAAAAAAAGTTCGAAATTTATAATAATGACATATTTTATTTTATAACGTAAAAAGGAGGAAGTTTAAATGGTGTTTTGGGTGGTTATTGGGAAGTTAAATATTTGATAGAGATTAGATGGAAATGAAATTTTAATGACGAGATTTGAACTCTTGGCCCTACACGGAACATTTTTTTTCTTCTTCTTAAAGTTATATGTATATTGATTGAAAAAAATGATCTAAATTGACTTGATAATGATTAAGATTGATAAAAACATTATTTCATTATCATGAAAATACATTTCTTTGATGTTTGACCTTAAAAAATTTTATCAGTATACGTGCGATATGTTTATGATTATTTTAATTTATCATCATTTGTAGAACAAACATTACTACAATGATTTATAAAAAGTTCAATAACGCAAACCTTATCGCGTGAACGATGGTGCCAAACATAAACAAAATACAAATCGTTGGTAATTCATTATTTAACTACTGATGCACTGTAGCTTTTTCATAAACAATGTTTGCAATATTCATCAGCAAACGAACAGAAAAACATAGTGCCGTGTCTTTATTTACATGCTTTCCATTGATCTTACCTGAGTAACAGGGCAGGCAACGCCATCTGTCGGTCGGACGTACCGTTGAGTTTAACTACTGCGCGATCGTTAAACTCCTATGGTACATGATTATCAGGAAGGTTCTGAATGAATTGAGGTCATATCATTTTTTTGCTTATGTGCGTAGTAAGTAAATCACTGACATACATTTGATTAGATAATTTTTTATTTAACAAAAATTGTGGACGGTGTCGGTTACTTTAAAAAGTACACTTAAATTACATTCATGATAGCACTTCTTGTATAAAATAGGCAATGGTTAACAATCAGTTCCTTTGTGCAAAAATTGTTAATGAAGTATGTACTTATATATAGTAATAATATCTCTTCTACATTATAATATAAAAGTTTCAAGTATTTACATTGGGAAGGTTTCTGACAGCTATACTGACTACAATGGAAATCCTCTTTTTTCCAAATTGTTGAATCATTTATTAAACAATGTTACAAAATGGTAATCCAACTATTAATTTTATAATGTATTGGTTGAGATGATACTGAAAAGTTATTATCAAAATTTTGCAATTTTTATTTAAAAAAAGCTGGAAACGAGGATTTTATAACCAGAAGAACTGCAAAAATCCATAGGTACAGTCGCTTTCTAAATATTATCTAAAACCTGTTATTTAAATAGTGAACTACACGCGATATATCTATTGCAGCTATTTCTCAACTACCTACGCGTACACATATTAGGTTGATGGAAAAATCTTTTTGATGGCGACATTGAGCTACATTTACATATTTACAGAAAACAATAACACATTTCTCACTAGAAAATATAACGATGACTATTAAAAAATACTGGTTAACGTTGACTTGATTAATCATAAAACGTAAAATTTGTGTAGCTTATGATTTGAAATAATACAGCGCCATAACGAAAAAAAAATAATATGTATATTTGTGGTTCATAAAGAATCATATATATTTATGGTTCAAAATGTTATACTCCGGGTAACGCTGCTCAAGTTAAAATTTACGATATTGAAATAAAAACTTAACAATAAATTGGTGGAAACCCTACATTTTATAAGTATTGGAAGTAATGACACTACACTAGATAGTGTAAGAAAAGTTTTACCAAAACTTTAGATAAAAATGATCATATTACCTAAGTTATTATTTCTCCAACTCGTATTTATTTATTCTTATAAAAAATGCTAAATTGCACATGGTTAATTACTCTTTATAAATTCAAATAAATCATTGTCGAATTACAGAGTTTATTAACGCGATTTTATTTCGTGATAAATCATTTCAAGTAAAGTTACTTGTGTATGGTCAGTTTTTTACGAATTGTTACTTAATATAATAAATATTTACTTCAAAAATAACATTTCATATGTACGATTGTTAGAAATAAGTCTGTCGGAATAATACTTTAATTAAATATAAACAAATAACGAGCAGACGAAAAGTACATAAAATTCTTGCAATTGTAATGAATAGTGCTAAAGAAGACGAGACGAACTTCACTAATTACAATCTAGCTACATTTTTGCCTTAAAGGACAAAGTATACCAATGGAACTTTCAAAACTTTAAAATTTCACTTGACCTAAATTAAAGCGAAATCCTACGGATTTCCAAGAATCGCAAAGTTCTCATTCGTTAAAAAGTGTATTTTGAAAGCAAGTAGAATCTACTTATCTCCACCAAATAGATTTTTATCTAATTCGTGTAGTAGTAATGGGTTTAGAAAAAATCGTTCAATCTTTTTCATCCACATAGCTTCTTCTAACTAGCTTCCAAAATCCACTTTTCTCGCCCTCCTCCTTCCCATCTCTCTTTCGCCCCGCCAATCTCTTCACTACTCGTACGTGAACTTATGAAGTTCCTTTTTGATCGCGGCGATGAGAGGCACGGCTGGATCCTCAGGCCTGAGGGGCGCGTCGGCAAGGACGCGCACGACCTCGACCTCTGGCAGACTGGGTCGGTGGAAGGGCCCAGCGCTGAGAGGCCGCGAGCCCCAAGCGCCGCGGGGATGCGGGCCCACGTCGCGGCCCGTCTCTGGGATGTGCTCGCCGTCGCGCGGTTGCGAGGTGCGCGGACGGCTGCCGTTCGTGTGCTGGTAGACGTCCGTCGTAGTAGGTGGTGTCTCGGGGCTGGAAAGTAAACGGAAACAAAATTTGTAATATAGTGAAGCTTATGCAAGTGTTCAGTTGATATAATCTATATGTAAAGAGGTTCTTCTCGTATTACATCGTTATATACTATAGTATATGTTTGCGTGACCGAAGTCGGGAAATCTAGATACTTACTTGAAAGAGATTTATTTTGGTGTTATTAAAATGCAGCTAAAGAAAATGTTTTTACGTAATTTGGTAATTCAGTAACGTTTATGATGGTGACGATCACGCGAGTGTATATAAATATATATTATGTTGATTTAAAAGAATCGTGCTTTAGTTTAAACTGATATGACAGAAGTAATTTAATATGATGAAAATAAATTATTTTTTCATGTAGTACAAAACACTAATCTTTTAAATTGGGTAACGATTATCTTTAGTAAAGCAAAATTGAATAGGCATAATACAAAATCATACATAATAAAAAAAAACAAAATTAATATTATACCTTAGCGAATGCAAAATACATACTGCTAATTCACAGCCAAGCAAACTTCTCCACCTTATCTTTGTACCTCAAAATCGCAAAATTTCAATATTCACCTCACGTGAGCCGAGCGTCCGCGTGGGTCGGCCATCATCACCTGTCCTCGTCGCTCCTGAACCTGACCACCTTGACTGTGCGCCGGCTGCTGCTGCGGCTGGTAGTAACGTGCCTCCGGACCCGCTCCGGGCTGGGACTGCTGTAGGTGCTCTCGATTTCCGTGCTTTGACTCTCGACTTCCGAAGAGACCGAACGAATCCTCGATGAGTTCGTTGAGCCGACGCCGCGCCCGTCCCACCGGCCCGCATCCGATGACATTGTCCAGCTGCGCCACTTCGCCGCCGAGACGCGCCGCGTCGCCTTGCAATGAATCAGGTCTGATATCAACGGGAGTGTGCCGGCTGGCTCGGGATTGGATTTTTGCTAGTGTATGAGCGAAGCAGAGTCAGGTTGGGGAAAATAAAGTACAACGTGTCTGAGCAAAACTTTGATGTTGTCTGATTTTCTTATATACATTGAGAATTTACGTGAAATTAATATACTTGAATAATTAGGATCAATTTAAAACAAATAGTATGCAAAGAGTATCTCGATGTTAAGACTATTACATTTATATTATCCAAAAAACCTAATACAATATTGCTGTTACTACAAAAAGGTTTATTCGTTTATTACTTTACATTTGGTATCCTGACTTTGCTTGCTCATTACTGCTATATTATCTCATAAAAAAGGTACAAGCAACGTTTATAATCAGATTTGTATTGTATACCTTCAACGGCTCTCTTCCGTTTAAGATCCCACACGATGGGACCCAAGACTCCGGGATCTTTGGCATCGCTAGCCGCTCTCGTGAAGTAATGATCGCCGTTGCCCTTCATAAAATCGTAATCTTTTATTTTCATTTCTGGGGAGTCTAGTTCCAAGTCTAAGTGCTTTACCTTCGGGATGATAAATGAATATGAGAATTAATCATGATGTAAAACGTGTGAGTCTTACTTAGACAAAAAAGGATAACTTTGTATATTGATGAATATGTATCTGAATTTTATCTGTGCTTGTACATGTATTTACATTTAAACTTAAAAAGTGATTTCTTAAATGTACCGAAGATAATGAAGCGACTATAGTGATTCGTTGAAATTATAACTACATCTATGTGAAATTAATTTTGTTGATTGAGTTTTCTAAATGAAACAGTATACTTATACTATGCTTATCTATTATGATGAACTAAACTCAAAACATTGAAAAATCTGTATTCGCTCACCCTACCCCTACTGAAATCCATACACATCAATCAACCCATTATTAAAATAAAATAACCATTTATAAAAAAAGAAAAACAAATTTCAATTGGAGCAATAATCGAACTCCTCCACGAAACTCTTCAGTAACCGCCATCTCTACATCCTACCTACGAAACCAGGATACTCACGACTACGGGTTCGAGGACCTTCGACAACGGCTCGACGCTGCGCATGCTCGGGAACTGCTTGCAGGAGGGCATCGAGAGGTAGCTGTGCGGCGAGCCCGTCGGCTCCTGGGCTGCTCCAAAGCCCCGTTCCAGCGAATCGAGGGTTGTCTCGACGTGGCCGCCACGAGGCGAATCCACCGAGTCTGCCGAATAGGGCCGTTGGTCTGTTGAGCGTCGTTCTGGCGCCCTGGAGTGAGAATAGGAGTAAGAAATGCTAATGGTATATTGAGTATATAGAAAATTAAATTCTTGTTATGAGATCGGTATTCTGTTGTTTATTGCTCATGTCCCAAAAGTTCCGAAACGATCGAATAACTCTTTGGGAAAGAATTTTTGCTGAAAACACTAAATGGCGAAGATTTAAGATTTTGAAAAAACCATTAGGTAGAATGGCCATTTTTTGGGTCCTTTGTGAGCCCCGAGTTCAATTTTATATAGAAACCTCTATTTTTTATTCCTGTTTTCAGCGCCAAATTTTACGTTCAGATAGGTCTTATCAATAGCATCCTTGGCCAGTTTATGGGAATTTTTGGGCCCAATGTATGTTTTTTCCTATAAGAATGTGTTATTTTAGGTGGTTAGTGGTTTTAAATCATATTCTTATATTTAAGTCAGAAACGTTGAGATGAAGGTCCCAAAATTTGTTTGGGGTCTTATGGGACTAATATTCGGTTTTCTCTTCGGTAATAAGTTGCTTATGATTTATTCCCACTTCATAATTAAAAAAATCAAAGTTGGGGCACCCAAATCTTATCAGGCGAATATCTAATTTTTTAAATGATAAGTAGCTATAGGAAGCAATAATAGGTCCCAAAATCACTTATCATTCAAAATGACTAACTTTTGTAAGTAAAAAAATATATTGGGCCTTAGAAAACAGATTTTGGGACCATCATCTCAATGTTTCTGACTAAAATGTAACAATATGATGTAAAATCACCATCCACTTCAAATAACACATTTTTATAGGAAGAAGCATAATATTATCGGGCCCAACCTATCCGTAAACTGTCCAAGGATACGATCGGTGATACCTATCTGAACGTAAAATCTGGCGCTGAAAACGAATTTGGAGTAAAAAAAATAGGAGTTCTCATTTATAACATTGAACTTGGAACTCACAAAGGCCCAAAAGTTAAGTTGGTCCCAAAAAATGACCGTTCTATCTGATAACTTTCTCAAAATTTTAAATCTTACCCATTTAGTGTTTCCAGGAAAAATTTAATCTCGACAACTTATTCGACTGTTCCAGAACTTTTAGGACACTTTGCATAGGTATGTAACTGTAAAAAAGTGTACCATATTATTTAACTTTAAATTTTAAAATATAAGACATTAATTCAAAATATTTCTTAATATTTCTCCACAAAAATTTTTCTAGCCAGGCTAAGTTAAGTAACAATTGCGTAGTCGGTTCTTTAAAAAAATATTCAGTACAGTAAGTATGAATCGATACTTTGAAATAAATTATTAGTTGCAGAAAATTTAACATAGTTTTAGATCTACTTATATAGATTATACATAGTGCGGTTTAATGCAAAGCCTAAAATAAGAACGTTAATTATTTTATAGCTTTGGAATCTTCCTCAATAATTATGTCACACCTTGATATAATCGTGTTATATATTAACTATACACACATTATGCAATATCTTACAGTCTTTTAAAAACGTGGCTATTTCCAATCTAGATTTATAGTCTTAATATTCAAGATACCGATTAAGTTATAGTTTTATTTTTTATATTTTTCAACATAAAAATTTAACCGAATACCTACTTTTTAAGGTTTGCTCTTTAAATTAAATATAATTATAATTGTGAATTTTTCAAAAAGGGTATGATTGGGTCCTTGCATGGTAAACAAATTTATATTTTATTAAATACGTCATGTAGAATGGAAAGAAATAATCGACACGACGACACGTATTTTTTCGATTTTCGATTAGTTGAAAATTGAAAGAGTTAAAGCTCATTGAATTTTTTCCGTGACGTCACATTGATATATGACGGTGACGTCATAAACATTACAATATATCTATACAAATAAAAAATCGGAAAATTTCAAAAGTCTGGTTAATATACATTTATATGGAGAAAACAAAAATATTTAATATTCGTAAAGGATGGATATAATAATTTTTTCATGCAAACACCCAATTCGAGCACATAAGTTAATAACTTTTGGCTAGGATCCACAGTACCCTTCACACCGATTAAAAGTATCTACAACCTCAGCTCTCAATACCAAATTATCCCGGAAACCCAACTCCTCACCCTCTCTTAGCCGCCTCTCCGTACTCTCTGCTCTCCCAGTGCTTGACCGTCGCAGGTCCATGTCCAGCCTCCATCTCTGTATCACTGAGCGCAGCGCGTGCCTCCGCGTCGTCCACAGCAGCGATCGTCTCCTGCGAACCAGGTGTGCGCGACATCCGCTGTCCGCTCGTCGCCTCCGTCTGCAAGAAAAAACCGTGCAGTTATTTCTTTTCTCGAAGGTAAGAAGGGCTGTTATATAATCGATAGCCGCGCGACGTCGTCTAGGAACAAACCGTGCGACGAAGCGGCTTCGTGACAGACGGCCATGAAGGGGATGGGGTTGGTAAATGGTGGGTGGAAATATGAGAATTTTAATGGATGTATCGTTCGGGAGGTTCGAGCTTGGGGTGTATGCTTTTTACGGTTGGGATTTGTAATGGAAGGGCATAAATCTTTTGGGCTCAGTTTTTTAGTGACAATTGGGAGAGAAACATAGGGGTTTGGGAAGGTACGACATTAATAAAGTTGTATAGAATTACAAATTTAGAGTGTTTGTGTCCTAGAATAAGAGTGTAATGAATGGCTTAAACCAGAAAGCGTTTGTCATATTGGTATTTTTTTTTATAAGCACATTCTAAATGCTGATTTTCATCAGTTTATGATTGAGCTGTTTGGTATTCGTCTAATCATAAAGCAAATTATCAACAAGAATTCGCTGACCATTTTTAAAAAATAGAAGAACGAAATTACAAACATTTCTTTTAGATGGTATACGATAATCAATTATGCACCAGGAAATAAAAAAAAAGTTGTTTATTCATACAACCAACAAACAATAACACAAAACACTGGTACGCCCGTAAAATCATTCCTACTCTAATATTCCTCCCAAACAAACGAAACAAAAAAATACGCATCAAACCCAACCTCCATCGCAAAAAGCCAAGCACACAGCAACTCCAAACACGTTCCGAGGATTGGAGAGGCAGGCGGACGCGATCTGCCCGTCACGCACGGTTCATCGCACCCCAATACAAATGTATACGCGTGCGTGCCTATATAGACACGCAAGCCTGTGCACAAGTGCAAGCGCACGCCCGCGATGCACTCGAGCGCAATTGACGTCGCGATTAAGCCTGTCTTGTACGCATACACGAGCGAGATAGTTGCGCAAGGTGCACTTACGGTGCCGCGCGTGATGGTTAAAACGTTGTTTGGGGAGCGCGAGATTGGGATTTTTCAAGTATTTCAGGGTTTTCATATAGATGGATCTGTTAATATGAGAAGGAGTTGGCTATGTTCAAGTTTGAAGACGTTTGGAAGTTTCGTTAACTTTATAGTAAGTCTGGAGAGGTTGGCCGTCGAAAGTTCATTACATGCTACGGGCAATTACTTATACGAAAAACTTTTCAGACTGATTCTTGCATATATATCGTATATATTGTACTTCTATAGAAAGCGGTATTCTTCCTAACTTAACTGCTCAAAGCATATCGACGGCTGAGCGGAATAAGGTCATATCTCGGCGCGTGGACGAAGAACGTCTATGTATACTGGCCGTGTAATGGCCGTAAGAGCGCCGATATGGGCATATCTCTAAAACTTTTGACTAAAAAGATGATTTTTTCAAGAATTTATTGCTGCTATTAAAATACGGTGCTAAGAACATAAATGAGACATGGTGGCGAATCTTCATCTTCAACCTAGAAAACCAGTCCGGTAAACCAAATTGGCGTGCAAAGCACGGTATCGTCTCGGGATGAAAAAAACTATCTAAAAAAGGTAACTGATACCAAAAAGTGGACTTTTTTGAAGCTATTTTATGTCTAAATTGAACAATTTTTGAGAAAAATGTGGTCTCTTTCTTTGACTATAGCTTTCTGAATATTTCTGTCATATAAATGGGCTAGAGAGTTTATGAAAGAAGGCAAAAAAAGCTTTAATTTAAGCTGTGTCTCATTAAAAAGTGTCGATTTTAAAAAAAGTTATACGCTATTTTTTTTAATTTTTTTATTTTTTTTTTTATCTTCTATTACCGCCGCCTATTGGCCTAGCTGGCGGGGGCCTCCCACCGCCTTGGTGTGGAAGTAGTGCCCGATCCTATTACCTTACTGGAAGACATCTCCGGTGAAGGTCATATTTTCAGACCAG
>UXGD01001364.1:0-35790 GCA_900474315.1 Torymus auratus
CGACTTTGTGACACCGTTTTAGAACAAAATCCATTTTTCTTATGGGAATTTAACATGGGAAAAATGGACGAAAAGTAATCACTGCAGATTAACTAATAGCAAGCTCTTAAAGATGACAACACATATTTCACAAAAAAGCAATTGAAGTAGAAGAAAGAAGCTTTAATTTGGTATAAGAATCGTTAAAATCGGTCAATTTGGCGCAAAGTTAGGTGCATTTGAAAATCGCAAAAAATGACAAAAAATGATTAAATTACATGAATTTGAGGAAAATCGCTCATTGTTGATCATTTTTCGCGATTTTCAAATGCACCTAACTTTGCGCCATATTGACCGATTTGTCCGATTCTCATATCAAATTAAAGCTCTTTTCTTCTACTTGAATCGCTTTTTTGTAGAATATTTGTTGTCACCTTTAATAGCTTACTATTGGTTAATCATCAGTGACTACTTTTCGTCCATTTTTCCCATGTGAAATTCCCATAAGAAAAATGGATTTTGGTGTAAAACGGTGTCACAAAGTCGTTTTTGATGGAACACGAGCGTTTTCGTATGACCTATCAAATGAGATAGGTCTTGTCACGAAGGTGTGCCTTCAAAAAAAAAAAAAAATTGACCATTTTTTTGCCGTCATAAGGGCTACTTTCTTGGAGATTTTCTCATATAACACGGGGACACCGTAACTGGGGTTTTATCGTAATCAGGATTAGATATACAAATTCGATCAGCTATCTCGAATTTTTGTAATCAGCGATCCCGAAAAACGCCTACGCAGCACTGTTATGGAAATGCAGTCATTATACAGAAATGCGCGTGCGTTAATTGTAATACAAATTACAATTTGAATTACAATTAACGCACGTCCAAAACCAATGCCCATTAATTTCCCGCTTTGAAGTTCGCTTCCATTATACACGCGTCGACTAAAATTAATACCAAAATTAATGCTGAACTTTTCCAAAAAATCCCTAAAATATATAAAAATATTCATTCTTGAAAAAAAAATTAAATTTTCATTTCCAGGACGACCTTCGCTCCGCTCCACCTTCCCGCAGTCCCGGCGCATTAATTCAAAATCCGGCGGCAATAAAAATTCAATCAACCGAAAATTACAAGACAATTCCCGCGTCGTCGTCGTTTTATCGCCTCGCGCGCTGCTGTGCTCACTCCCGAAAAGACGGCACACACACCTCTCAGCACATGCAGCAGCAGCAGCAGCAATAGTAGCACACCCACCCGCCCTCTTTCACTCACTCACTCACTCTTGCGACACGAGTGATTACGTAAGGAAAATTGACGTCACCGAGGGTTGAAATTGAAAAGTCCTCTCATCCCTCTCTCGCCTATAAAATTTCCCTGTCGAAACGTATTTTAAAGCGAACTTTACGACTCTTCCTCCACCTCCTCCTCTCGCTCACAATGTCTGATGCCTATATATATATAAAATATCCTCTACTGTCTTTCTCCGTAATCCCAACCCTCTGTACAAAAAAGGGAAACTTTTATTCATCGCTACCTACTCCCCCTCACGCCGCGCACGAAGTTATCGAGTGACATCACACCAGCTGCCGATAAAGTGTGTGTGCGTGAGAGAGAGAGAGAGAGAGAGAGAGAGAGAGAGAGAGAGAGAGAGAGAGAGAGAAATAGAGTAATAACAGCCGAGTAATATTTACTCTGCAGCAGGTAGCCTAGGCCCCCGGAGACACGCGCGCCGAACCGTTTATACGGGGTGCAGCGTCGCGCGGCCATCAACGAAATTACTCCGAGGAATATAATAAGAGGATATCTCATACATCGTGACGACGGCGACGGTGACGACGCTGCTGTCGAATTTAATTGATCGTGAGTGAGAGGGTGAAGCCAACTGCATTATATTATCCGACAGAGTGTCTGTGTGTGTGCGAGCTTTTTCCAGGACGAAATTAGAGCCAAAGGTGCACTGTAAGAGGGTCGGGTAATATACATTATACACGCGTACGCAAGCGCGGGTCTTGCCATGTATATAGGTAGTATGTTATATAGATTGACGCGCGCATGCATGTGCAGAGGGGCTGCTCTCCTCTTTTCGGCTAGGAGGGGAAAATTGGTTGTTATATTTTTAGAGGGGTGTGTGCGCGCGTGACAGCCTCCCCTGCGAAAAATTGCATCCTAAGTTTGGCGCGCACTGTGCGATGCTTTGACGCTGCGAGTATGTATAATAGGGGTTGGCGCGAAAGAATTCCCCTTGGTATTTAGGAACTCATCGATTGCTTTATAAGAGGTCACGCCGCACTGCTATATTCGTGAACGCGCGAGAGCTGTACTTGAGAAATTAAAATCATAAAAATATATATATACGTGACGCGCGCACTAGTCGAGTAGCAGCAGTATAGGTATTTTATACTCGTGGCAAAGCGTCATAAGTAATTGCCGCCAGCGGCCGGTGTGGGTAGAAAAAAACGAGCGCTTTTCACGCTCCGCTGGAGAACAAGCAATAGGTACACCGCGAGGTATCATCGTCACGCACACACCTCGCGCGCTTTTTCGCAAAACCCAACGCGTTCACGTGTTACAATGGGGGTATGTATATTTTCTTACATTATCTCTCGCTTATACTCCTGTGTTTGTGCGATGCGATGTGATACTCCACATCTAGACTATTTAATAAGGAAATGAGTCAGGCGCACACGCGCGACGCGGGCTATTCCCGCGGGGGAGATCCGCTGCCAGCTAGCGCGTTCCATTCCGCGCCGTTAAGTCGGTCGCGCGGCGATGATCTTTTGCAACGCACACTTCTTTTTTTTCTTTTCTTTCAGCTTCTTTTTGGTCGACCGCGAGCGCGGATTGTGATGTCAAAATTAGCCGCAGTTAATGCACTTGTTTTCGACTCCGCGCTTATACTCGCACGCGTGCGAAAATAAAGTTTTAAGGGTCCATTAAATCTTTGGCAGGTTGTCTAGAGGCCGAGAAGCAGCTCGCGCGGTTTATATTATTCGATCGCGTAACGCGCGGTCGTTCGTATATTAACTCGTACATCGGTTGAATATAGCTATATATACACAACTTAAACTATATAGACGTTGCCGAAATGTTCGTATAATCCCGGGTCTGTCGACGATCGAAAATAGCACGAGTTTGCTAATGAGATCGAAGACAGTGTCGAGCGACGCGCGCGTATTATAACACCTTGGCTAAGCAGAGCCGCGGCGTGATTTATAAACGCTTTGTCTCGTTTCTCGCGCCGTTGCTCGGTATAACGAAAATTTGAAATATGACAATCCGGCCAAGAGTGAGATAACTCTCACGCGACGACCCAAGAGGCTTTTGAAATATGGAAGTACTGACTGACAGATGTCTCGCGAACTCTGGCATACGCGCATCACATCATGGGGATGGATAAATAGGAGCTTCTGAAATAGTCTCTCTCTTTTGACGAGACGCGCAAGCAGGCAAGCAAGCACATACGCCTGAGCCAACTAGGATATTAAGCCATGAAAGGGAAGGAGAGGTAAAAAGTTCGATTTCAAAGGAGAACGAGAGAAGTATTTGGTTTCGATAAAACGCGAGAGTGTATATGCGGTATATATGTTACCAGAATCCGAAATAAGTCGTCAACGTATATTATACGCGGTGGAGATTCGTCGTCTGTATATCCGATCGGAAAAGTATATGATGTATATATATGTGCCTGTCTATCTCGATAAGAATTGATGCGGGATATACGGATTTTTGGTGTTCCCCTCCCCCTTTTTTTTATTGGGCAGATGTGCCAGTAACCGACCACCCACCAGTAGTCGATCATATATCGACGGCTGAGCGGAAGAAGAACGTATCTCGGCGCGCGGATGAAGAAATCTTTCCAAAAGGCTTCTGCGTGGGCCGTCTTTTATAGTATCATTTTTTTCGACGGCATTTATTCATAAATATTGCTTATAGATATTTGCAATCATAATTGATTATGTAAAAGGAAATGGTCGAAGACTGGCATTACAAGGGGCCGATTTCTGGATTTTGTGATCGACTACTAGCAAATCGATTTTTTTTTTTAATCTTAAACTAAACATTTTTCTTAAAAGTTTCGCTACTTATACCAATTGTATCCGAAAATTTAATGGTTTAGAATTGTGTTAATACACTTCATGTGCTTATAGGTAGTTCTGTTTTGATGGAACTTAACATTTCATTTATCTCTTAGCTGGCACTTCTATACTCTATTGGTTGTCGATAATTTATTTATTTATTTATTTATTTAAACGGGCAAATTGCTCTTTACAGAGTATATAAATACCAGGCACATAGAGGGTGGTAGGATAACAACAAGTAATAAAACGATTTATATATATATATATTAGTACTGAGTTGCGAAGGCTCTTACACCTCCCTTAAATGTTGCAATACTTCTAAAGTCGAGTGTGGAACTAGGAAGAGTGTTCCATAATCTCCTTAGTCTGTTGACGGTGGAATGAAAACCTATGTTAGAGGAGAACGTATCCTCGCGCAATGTTCTAAAATCGCGGAGAAAATAGGTAACATTTCGCGAGCTAAATAAAGATGTAACAATTCGCAGTTTACATAACCATTGATCACTTTATACGTAAACAGGCAATCGTGATAAAGATGAAGAGATTTAATAGTAGTCGTGTTCGAATCTGCCCATTGGTCTGTTCATTTTGAAAGCGAGATAATGCAATAGTCGGTTGAGTTTTGGAAAAATTCAGAGGGCGGTTATGGAAATATTATATAAATTGATGTGTCCAATGCAGAACGATCGGGAATTTGGCAATTCATGTATAGTGTCGTGGGCTCCACTCGAGCTGCTGAGTCCATGACAATAGAGACAATCGTTTACAAATTCTGTCGATATAGCAATATTATTGCGATCGGAATTAATCTCGAATTGATAAGCGACCCGAATATTCCGTTTTAATTGAAAATTAGAGGATATAACGCGTGCAGACCAACGTGACAACCGTGTCCTTACACAACAAGTAGAAGAGGTACGGGCTATAGTCAGACGTGTAGACGTGCGAGATACACCCACGTAAACGCATAAAAAGGAGGCTCGATACAGCTCTTCGGGCGCATAAAAAAAATACACCGCACATTGACAAAACCCATAACCATGGTCGTCCACGTGCATAGACTCCCCACCGCGAACTATCCGAATTATCGTAAGCATCGTTCTTTAATATTCACCGCTCTCTAAAAAAAAAAACATCTTCGCGGTCGCAAAAGCTTATACTCTCCTCGTTTCTCTTTATCTCTCTTTCTCTCGCATTTTTAACTTTAACAGCGTTATTACAAACCTCCCGCACCCTCTCTCTCTCTTCCGTCCCATCTCTCGCTCTCTTGCGCGCGGCATATAAATAAGTATTCCCCAGGGAGCAAGCGAGCGAGCGCCACCCGCGATAAGATATCAAATTTAGATATTAAGACGTTGCGGCCCCCGCGTGGCGGTGAGATATTCGCCGGGGGAGAAGGAAGGCGGAAAAAAATAAGAGAAAAACTGGCGAACTCTCAATGTGTGCTGTATGTATGTGGGTATATCGAGAGTCTCTGGGCTCGAAAGTTCTGCTGGAGATGTTAACGGTTGGTGAAAAATTAGCGCGACTTTTCTCGGAGAGAGATTCTCGCGGAGTAAGTAGGGGAGATAACGGGATATATAGGGCGCGCGCATACATACACACACATCGGAGTCGTCGATCGGGCAGCACGCACGCAGAGTGAGGTATACGCGACATCTGAGGGCGCGCTCGCGTACTCGCTTCGGTGGAAAGAAAGAAGAACAGCGGGTATGTGAGTAACGATTTTCCTCGTTGATAACGAGAGTGGTGGATAAACTGGAAGCTGCTGTTCGGGGGTAGTCGTATGATTATGATGAGTTACGAGAAAGAGAGGTTTTTCAAGTGATTTGAGGGGTTTTTTTTTTCGAAGAGCGTGCTCTAAAACTGAAATAGACACGGGGAAAGGCATAAATATTGTACTGCAGACGCGGCGAGGGTAATATTTCTAAGAATAAGTCAATCACAGTGTAAATGTCGCGAAGAGGGAAAAATAGATTTTTGAAATATGAGCTGGCATTGGGGTATAGTGGAGGACAAAGGGTTATACGCGTGACGTATAGTGTATGAGGTATAATAGGCATGGATTATAAGATATTTTTGAAGTTGTAGATGGCATGCACGTTGTTGCGTTCGTAATCACATTTGTATTATGTACACGTGCAACGGTTTGGATAAATGTTGGAATATAATACCGTATATTTTGTGCATTAAATAATTACCCTACACGAATTCAGAAAACCCCAAGACGGTTGAGATTTCCGTCTTGCCTTGACGTGCTAAGTTATCACACGCCTTTAGGTCTCGTTTGATCAATAAAAAGGACGACCAAAAGCGACACCCAAAGATTTAACTTTGATAAACGCAATGTGAAATTATGTTATTCGAGAAAATTATTATTTCAAACACATCGTAAAAAGCTTTACATTCGACAGTAAGTATAATCACGCAAGAAAACAAATAACAATTTCGCACGGTTAAAACATTTTTTATTTTTCAAGTTCAGAAGAACAATTATTTCAACCGAGTCATTATTTGCGCTATTAGCAACCCGTTAATTTGTAATTATAAAGGTATTTATATTATAATTAGTGTATAAAAGATAACGAACGGCGTTATCAGGCCGCGCGAGAGGCGCAAATCAAATAGTTATATATATGCCTCCCCCCATCGCGCACTAAACACCTACAGAAATATTGGTTTTAAAATGTATATAGTATAGTTTCGCAAGAGTAGCAAGATTTATCGACGCTTTGGCTCGAAAATAAATTCACCCGTCACCTACTACTACGTTGTATAAATTGTTTGCTATAACAAATGTCGCTCGTATCATGCCAAAAGTGAAAACGGCCGTACAGCCAAATTTACAACGTGCACTCAACTGCACCAACAGGTGGTCCAGCCGGTTATTCTCAAATTCCGACAAAGTTTATTATAGATATTGAGCAAAGAGGAGAAAAAACAAAAACAAGGGCATACAACTTACCAGGCTCTCTTGGAGAAACGTGCGTATGATGATCCCGGTGAGGCAGACACCGCCTCGCCGGCAGAGTACGGACGGCGGGACGACGATGTCGAGCGGCAGCCTCGGCAGTGTCATCATAATTTCGTTGCCTCAACAGTCGTTGTAAAACTGCAACAGCAACAACGCACACACTAGATGTAACTTAAAATGTATAATATAATCTCGACTTCGAAATGGGATGTCGCCCAAAGCACAGAACCGCGCGACTGCCGCGTGCGTGCGGCGACTACTTAGCACGCACCGCTGTAATGTAATATATATGTATATAATATATATATGGCGGCTTCGTCTCTATGTAAACACACGCGACGCGCGAATAGGTATATAGGTATGGTATAGTATTGAAAAAAAAGAAGCCGCGAGAGAGAAAGAAAGAGATAGATAGCCGCGGGCGCGCGTTGGCCTCCCCTCGGTCAATAATACACGTATATAGCGTGCGGGCTGCTCGAACTCTCTCGCGCGCCAGCGATAAAGAAATTGTGTATACATATATATATTGCGTGTGTATAGAGCGTTGTTATGGGTATGATAATCGGTTCCGCGCCGCGGGGCAAACTTTTCTCCTCCTCCTCCTCCTCCTTTTCCTCTCTCTCTTTCCCCCGATTCGATTGCGAATAGGTATTATATATACGTACGGACGGTGTGCAGGATGTGTGTATACAGTGTATACGATTACACAGGGGCTGGTAAACAATGCAGCGGCGGCGGTGGCATCGGGAATCTCTTATCTCTCTCTATGCCTCTTCTTCGCGGTACGCGCGACGCCTCGTCTCTCTTTTGTATGTTTACTTTGCACTCTGATGCTATATATACAGTGGAGAGCGGAGCCGCCGCGTTCGCGTTGTGTAGTTTTACTGCACACAGCGTATACGTCGCTATAGCTGCTCTCCCCGTGGGTTAATGACCCAGATAGGAAAAAAGTCCTCTCTCTCCCTCTTCCTGTTGCACTCTCTCGAAGCAGCAGCAGCAGCTATCTGCCCTTCATTTCCTCCTCGCGGAACAACTACTACTATACTGCTGCCGCAAAACGACGACGACGACGCTTCTTCTTGCTCGGTGGCCTCGCAAGGAGAGTGAAATCGACGGCAACTTCGCCCGCGGCATTATTTTCTCTCTAGGATTTTGGAGCAGCGTCGTTATTACACTGTTGTTTTGTTGACAAGACAAAACAGGAGAGAGGCCTCGTGATAGCCCGTGGCGCGAGAGAGAACAGAGAACGCCGCGACATAACCTACAATAATGCGCTTGCTTTCGCTATATTATGATGTTTCGTGTGTGAGGCTGCGTCTGCATGTGCAAGGATACAGCGTGATGGAGCCAATCGAGAGAAAGGTCACTGAACTCGGCGAGATTGCTTGCTCGGTGCAAAGTGGAGTTTTAATGGTACGGTGGGTTTAAAGGTTACCGATCCATGACTGTTTTTCCCATTATTCCTTTCAATTTTTCTCCTCCTACGATATTTTAAGCTTTGCCTTAGTGACTTTCAGTGTTGGTTGGCAGTGCATGCGTACTCCCCAGGATTCTCATCCGCTAGCTCATGCAGAACCGGCCGCACTATTCGCGACACTGTACTGTACAGTGTGAGCTGCGCACATATAATTCTTAGCCCGTCGTCGTGAAGGGTATCGTACGTGACAACGGCCGCGAAACAACACGCCGCGCGCGTCAATGGAAAGGCCATCGGCGCTTATTAGCCACCTCCTATATACCACCTATAGTCACGTTTTCTGACGCATGTGCACGCGCGTTTGTATATACATATTATATGTATATAGCCAGCGTGCTAATGCACAAACTCTCTCGCGGTGGTGATCGAACCCGCGAAAAAGTGCGCAATACGCGCAGATGCACGCGAGGCTCACCTTGACCCGCTTTCCGGATGCTGCGCCAGATCGCGATTTTTCTCTCACTTTTATAAGTAGGTATATATATAGATATATAGGTACGACAAGCGCGCGCGAAAATCGCGCGTTGTACGTACGGCGGCTGCTGCCGAGAGACTAAGTAAGTACTCTGCGGTATAGAGAGAGGAAAGAAGGAGAGAGAGAGAGAGAGAGAGCTGCGTGAATGGAATTTCGTGCCGCGCGAGCGGACGGACGGACGAAGAAAAAAAAACGTTCTATAATGCATGCGAGCGAGCGAGCGCGCGCTCACCATGGATTCTATACTATATGCGTATGCTTATAAGCTGCTTTTCGAATCTTTCTATATGCAGATTGCGTCGAGGTGAAAAGAGAGCAGAGCACTTATGATGATGAGGAGAATATAAGTGGAAATGAAACGCCAGTGGCTCTGTACAATCGTTTTGTATTTTTTTTCTTTTTTTTTTACAGCTTATACAAGGAGTTTTAGTAACAGTAACATTCACGTTGGTTTTTTTTTTTTTTTTTTTAATTCATTACCTTATATAGTTTTTGTTGGTTTTCTTTTTTTTCGATAAAAGCTTCAAGTATAAAACTTCCTGTACATTTATTACATGGCAGATCATACAGGACTCGATCAGTCTCCATAAACTAGTACGTTCAACGATATAAGATTTCCGGGCGATCTCGAATTCCGAAAATTTATTTCACATTGGGCGCGCCGACGAAGAGAAACAATGGAAAATGTGGAGCGTTCGTCGTGCGCGGGACGAAAGTTTAAACATCCGTGGAAGTGAGATTCGAGATGCATCGAAGAAAATGTGCACAAAAATATATGTAGGTCAATGTTTCAAATGTCTGTGGATAAATACGCGGTAATGGCACGGTTTTGTAACATTGAACTCTCGCTATGTGTATAGATTTTTGAATTTGCAGGTATTGAATGTTTAAACTTTCCATGTAACTTTCATATTGCTTCTCTAGGACTTCGAGATTGCCGCGGCAACAAGAAAATCTTGTATGTGTGTGTATGTATACATTTTGCACCATAATGTACTTCTTGGGAGATTAGTCCTCGTATCAGAAAAATAAAATAATCTTTATCACATGGCATTAGCAAAATATATAAATTTTTATTCACTATCGAGCATCAACTATCTTTCGATGTACGTGCTAAGTGTTAATGCGCAGATAACACTTAACAAGAAATATATTTTTTGTGATATAACTAAATCAAGTGTACAACTATCAATCTTCAAGCAAATCTCATTGAAAGAGTATGTGAAGTACATTGTCTCTTCTACGTTCATCATTTACAACTTGACCATTTATCACAGGGTTGTAGTAAAATGCCATGCTAAATGTTTAAACAATATTTTTACAATATTCTCTATTTTAGATATACACTCCTGTTTCTATTGCTATTTATTTGAGCTGATATCTAATTTAAAATTGGAACTTTAAGTGCTTAATTATATGCTTAATTAGTTATAGCTAAAGAGCAAATTTAAAAAAAAGTACTAATAGTACTAAAGTACTAATTTCAATTGCAATGGCATATTAACTAATTTCAACCATCACAAGCACACATACTCTCGCACATCTGTACATCATTTGGCTTGCACCAAAATTACCATACTTTGTACGGATCAATTGAGTTGAGATAGTTACTCCATTATTCAAGTGATGTTATAAAGGATAACTTTTAAAATGAATTGCCAATAGGGTAATGTCTTGCAATGATTTGGCAAAACAAAAACATTCCAATTTTCACAAATTAGCTTTTCCTCCCATTAGTATCACTCTGTACATGTATTCTATCTACCATTTGAGGCATTTTGGCATAATCTCAAAAGCTGTCATCTAGTGTTAAATTTAATGAAGAATTCCTACTATCGGAAGACTGCATAGCCAAGTAGCGTCTTCTCAAAATTTCTTGCAAATCATTGCATGGACTGTTTTCTCGTTTCATTCGTAATGGTCGGCCATTAGGTGATCTATAAAATTTTAAATGAATTATTAAAATTGATAATCAATTTTACATAATATTTATAAATTTATAATATATATTAGTATGTATTAGAATCGTAGACCGGCAATTATCCGAACGCAACATTTCGTCGGTTACTTATATTTTGGAAAATATTTAAGCAAAGTGGAATAATTCAAAATGATAAACAATTTTATATAAAAATTAGATCCATAGAATTATTTCGAGAAAGTATCCGATAAAAGTATCAAGCAATTCTATTAAATATTTTCCGAAATAACAGAAATAACAGACGAAATTTTACGATCAGATAGTTGCCGATCTATGATTAAAATTATAAGTAAAAATTAAAATTTAATAATCTATGCCACTGTAACTTTATATAGATTATTTATTTCTAACTTAGTAATAATATTAACATGGAATTCATTAATTAATAAATATCTGATAAAGATTTTGTTTTAAATTTTACTTCTTTGCATAAAACAGTACCTTTCAATTGGCTTCAGCTTGATTTTATCAAGATCTTTCAAAATGTCTCCCATAGACTTTTGAGCACTTAGGGGAGGCTTCTTGCGCTCTTCCACATGCTCTTGCAAACTAGCTCTTCTCGCAATGTGAGGAGTTGTTGGTGGTGGCAGTGGTGGTGGTGGTGGAGGTGGTTGAACAGTACTATTTCCATTAGATAGACATGGTTCTAAAAAATGTTTTACATTATGTTTAGAACATCTGCACTTAATTTGTTACTGTAAATTATACTAATAAAAATTAATGATCATACGAGAGGCACTTTGTTTTCCAGTTTTCACAATTGTTGATACTTGTTCTCTCAAGTCCTGTAATTCTTGTTCCAATGCAAGTAAGCGAACCTCCGAAGCAAAAGTTATTGGTTCAAGAAGATCTGGTTTACTTTGAGATAGTCCATTACTGAAAATTTAGATTTAAAATATACTTTAAAATAGTGAGCTATTTGGCACTGAAAAGCAGTACAAATCAACAAGGCCTAGTTTTGAGAGAAGCATTTATGTTTTCAAACTATTTTGAGTGTTTGATGTAAATAGAGACTTATGATTTATACACTTATGTAACGCAATGAATGAAAACAAATCTGAAATATCCAATGAATGTAAACAATTTGGAATGATATATGATTCTAGCTTTTATAGATAAAGTGCAAGCTTGACAAAACTGTACTATTTTAAGTAGAACATAATTTGCTTAACTTTATTAAGGGAGGTATTAATGAGATTTTCCTTATCTCACAAATAGACGAATGTCTTGAAAAGAGAAAAAATGATTTTACTTTTTTCTGTTACACAAAGTAGGTATTTCTTTAATTACGTAATTTATCAACATACCTTCCAATCCCCAGACCATTAGTGTTACGGTAATCTTCGCTTGTTTCTTGATCGATCATAGAATTAGTCATTGAGTGTAATGGTGTTACACTTACATATACCTTTGGTGGAGGTCTTAAAGGTAAGAATGACCCAATTCTTCGAATAATACTTCTTCGTTTTCCATAGTATTTAATTGTTGGCTCACTCATTTCTGCAAAAAGAAGTGAATTAAATAAGGCTAACACTAGAAATGCAGAACATTCAACAGTGTGAACTCATTCTATTTATACGTACCCTATGCACTCGTTAATTAACACAAATCAAGAAGAATGTGTCAATTATTGACTCGCTGTATTGAACAAGTAAAACTGGGCCAGACACAAAAGTAAGTGTTATATTTTTACTCAAAGCATTTGAATGCTCTCGTTAGTTACGCCGTGCGTGCTTTTTTTAGTCCCTCGTACAAATTCAACAGATTGAGATTTGTTTTGAAAATATCCAGCCAATAAATCCCTTTTTTTTCTTAATAAACAAGCATAATGCGCGAACGAGCCAAATATACGAACATGCACGCGCCTATATCTATATGCATTTATGCACCCACTACGAATTGTGCCAAGTTTACGGGCTACATGCGACATGCAACGACGATACACACGCGCGCGCACACACACACACACTCGCAATTCCCTCCGAAAATCTGTCTTTTTGTTTGGAGCGAGCGTCCCTCACGCGTGCGATGCTAGCGCATCGACTTCATTCTCATTTTAACCTACGACCAATCCGTTGCCACTCTTGTGATACTCGCGCGTTTGTTAGTCTCGTTTTTAATTTCCACTTATCTATTTTTTGGTTACACGATCGAGGAATGGATTCAGTATGTGCAATTGCAATATTTTACCTAACTGCTGTACGCATGCGTAAGTAGTGCACTGAGGGAGAGAGTAGAGAGAGTAGAGAGAGTAGAGAGAGAGAGAGAGAGAGAGAGAGGGATGTTATGCACGCAGCACGCGGTAGCAATGGAAAACTGAAATTCCCGATTGGCACGCGCTGACGCGCAGTCGCAGTTTTTCGTTTCAGATGTAAGCGCCGAGTGAACTTAGCTACGAGATGAACTGCCTGAAATTCAACGAACGTGTGTGTAAACAGAAAATCGAAGTGTAGAGTTGTACTTACTTTCATTTCATTTTCACTACTGTGCAGTGTGCGCCACAGTCCTTTCTACGAATTACCTTGAGAAATCGATCAAACGAAATCTAAATGTAAAATCCTTGACTATATAATGACCTTACCTATTAAAAGTTATCATAATCTCATTCAAATCGCTCACTCAACAAATTATTCGTTTAACTCTCCTATTGCACAATTGCGCCGAGTTTGGAACTAGCTACCGCAAGATATCCGTGACATTCAATCTATTAGTACTTATATTAAAGCGTACTATAAGGCCATCGTATACTGCTGATTAGTGTAAATTAGTGAAAATAGCAAAATTATTCGATTATAGCTATGGTTGTGCTTTATAAATCTCTATTATCACGTTAGCATGCACTACAGTTTTTCAAGTCTAAAAGCATGAATAATGTAAGATCAGTTAAAACTTTAAATTACGTTAGACCACTTTTGTGTCAATAAGACAATGAATTATCATTTTTCCTCACGCCGGGCCGAAAGTGTCTCATTCCCGCCCGGCTCCGAAACGGAAATATGGCATTTTCGGCCTCGGTGTGAGAAAAAATAGTATACGCTCCACGGAAGTAAAATTGGCTAGCCCACATCTCGTGTTTGCACAATGTACACGAGATATGGACTGTCCAAGTTTTTTCCTCCCTAGGTGCGTAATATACTATTACTGTAAGAATTCAAATTTCGCGCCTTTCATATCGATTCGATATTCAAATATAGCAAACCATATCGATTCACGCCCACCCACAATATATCGAGCTTCTCGAACGAATCTCATCAATGAAGCGGCCGCGAAAATGCGTCTGCTATAATAACCAGCAACCACCCATACACTCTGCTCTCTCTAGCTCCGGGATCTGGTCGATAAGCGGCGAGCTTCATGCCACGAGTTTGGTCATATGATCGACTCCTGACTCCGCGCTGAGAAAACAGGGAGGCACAGCTAAACTGGGCGAGCCCCTTCTGTCAGATTCTCACCGAGACGTCTCACCCGTGCTCCGAAATCGCAGCACTTTAAGAATTTTCGTTAGTTTTCCACATCGGTCGTAAGTACGAGACGTCAAGATGAAGGGCTGCATGTTCAACATAGATGGTGGCTATTTGGAGGGCCTCTGCCGCGGTTTCAAGTGTGGCATTCTCCAGCAGAGCGATTATCTCAACCTGGTGCAGTGCGAGACGCTCGAGGGTATGGCTACCGCCGCGAAATTGCAACTTAGGCTCACTTTGACGTTTATTACGCATGGGTAAATCAATAATTGTGCTTTACAGATTTGAAGCTGCACTTGGCTGGCACTGATTATGGTAGTTTCCTGGCCAACGAGCCATCTCCACTCTCTGTGAGTGTAATCGATGACAAGTTGAGGGAGAAATTGGTGGTTGAGTTTCAACACATGCGCAATCACTCAGTGGAGCCGCTTTCTCAATTCCTAGATTTCATTACGTACAGCTACATGATTGACAATATCATTCTTTTGATCACTGGTACATTGCATCAACGCCCAATTTCAGAATTGATCCCTAAATGCCATCCTCTTGGTAGCTTCGAGCAGATGGAGGCTATTCATGTTGCAGCTACACCTGCAGAATTGTATAATGCTGTCTTGGTGGATACTCCGCTTGGTAGGTTCAATTAGGTATTCTATAATATTAATATAAACAGTCATAAAAATTGTCCTACATTATCCATTTACATTCTTCAGCTCCCTTCTTTGTTGACTGCATTTCTGAGCAAGATTTAGATGAGATGAATATTGAAATTATTAGAAACACACTGTACAAAGCTTACTTGGAAGCATTCTATAAATTCTGTAAGGACATTGGTGGTACAACTGCTGATACTATGTGTGAGGTTCTGGCTGTAAGTCTATATTAACAAATGAATTTATTTAATTATCTTGTCATTTACCAAATTCTATTTTTCAAATTACAATTATCATGTTTATAAAAGACTTTTAGTTCTTTTATTAATAAATAGAAAGATATTAAAAAAGAAAATTTTCCCAGTTTGAAGCAGATAGGCGTGCTATCATCATTACTATCAACTCTTTTGGTACAGAACTAGGAAAGGATGATCGTGCTAAGTTGTACCCCAGGTGTGGACGCCTTAATCCTGATGGCCTGGCTGCTCTAGCTCGGGCTGATGATTATGAACAAGTTAAAGCGGTTGCTGAGTATTATGCGGTAAATGATTTTCTTCTTGATGATTAATATCACTGTAGGTAATTTCCATATATATATATATATTATGTTTACATTTTACGTTTCCAAATATACACATTGTATATACCTATATATATATGGAAGTTTTCTGACAGTAATTATTTTATTGATTCATGCTAATTTGACCTTCTAATATTTTTTCAACTTTTTATAGGAATATGCCGCGCTTTTCGATGGTGCAGGAAACAATCCTGGAGATAAAACTTTGGAAGACAAATTTTTCGAGCGTGAGGTAATTGTACACTTACCGAAATTTTTGCCATAGAACAGTAATAAAAACTATTGAAATTATTTTTTTTTTAAATTGCAGGTGCGATTAAATGTTAACGCTTTCCTTCAACAATTTCACTTCGGCGTTTTCTACAGTTACTTGAAGCTTAAAGAACAAGAGTGCCGCAATATCGTATGGATTTCAGAGTGCGTGGCTCAAAAACATCGTGCTAAGATTGATAATTATATACCAATTTTTTAAATAAAATATTTTTGTTGACTTTTTAAAACAACTGCATTGTATAAAAGTTGAACTTTTTAACATGTATTATGCGAGTATAGATTGAAGGCCACATATTTTATGAACAACTGCCAACAGTCTCTCTCATGATCAAATTGATCAGAATATTAGAATCCGTTATCATATAAATCATCACATTCGTTTCAATTCAAAAGAAAATATGTAAATAATGTATCTTACTATTATTTCCAGTATCAAGCTATTACGAAATCACGACAAGTATTATATTCATGTTTTAATTGTTAATTTAATATATATATATAAATTTACAAAAATGTACTAATATTACAAATCAATGGATCGTTGCATTCCACATCATAACAATGGTGAAAAATTTAATGTACATTTCTGTAGCTACAAAAGTGTAAAATGATAAAAATAGATATATTATTGTGAATATTTGAATGTTTTATTTTTTTGTATATGCCTCGTTTCTTATTGAGTAAATACAAAAATATTATTGGTGGTCTTAACAAATGCATTACTTTAAAATGTTATAAATAAATAAACGAATATTGTGGAAAATGTGATGTTATTTCTAAACTTCACAATGGAAATCATAATTCCATAAAAAATTATGCATATTTATTCTAACATGCAATGTTTATTAACAAAAAATTGATAGTTTTCTAAGGAATTCCTACTTATTTGACACAATTCCTGTGAAATTAAAACACAATTAAAAAATAATTGTAACTAATTGGTATCTTAAAAATTTAGAAAATATTTCATCAATTGAATAATATGATTAAAATAAAATTTTGTATGATAAAATTTTTATGTAAATAACAAAATTATGTTGTTCAACTATTAGAGCTTTTTCGTTTGCAATATTAGTTGTTTTAGAATATCTATAACAACTTGTAGAATTTGAAATATGTCGATTTTGAAAAATATAATTTAAAACTTTTAATATAATAGTTGTACGTATCTTAATTATTATAACTAAAACACTAATGTAATTATAAATGCTCTGAGTGTACTTCATTTTTCTTTTGGAAAACATCACTTTCAAAGTCTATTTGTAACAAATTTGACATTTTTTCGTCGTAAATATGAAACATTTCTTACAAAAATGCTGCAGATGAATGTAAATTTCTTTTTCAGAATTGCATAATCCATTTTGCGTAAGAAATACTGCATTTTTGTTTAGAAAAATATGGGTTACACGAAAATATTTAACACTTCTTTATCATATCAATATTAGCCTGTAACTTCATTCATATAAAAAACTATTTGGGATCACCATTTCTGTTTGGTTCTCGATCGGCATCTGGTTTATTAGGGTCATTCATGGCTGAGCAATTGCCAATAGGAGAGTTTTGCATGGCATTTCCTGGAAGTGCTTTCATTGGCATAGGTTGATGAATAGCTCCTGGCATCTGCATAGATATAGCAGGAATGTTGTTCATGTTATTTATAGGCATTTGATAAGTTCCTAAACTTTTTAATCCAATTACTTCAGGATTTTCTTTCCAAAAACGATCTCCTATAATATCGTCATTTAAAGGCACAACTGTGGGTTTCAAGCGTCCAATTCCATTAGATACTAGCTTCCTCACCAGTGTTGTTCCTTTCCTGTAAATGGCTGCTTCATTGTTATAATTGATACCAAATTCTTGAAATAGCAGCTCATTTTTGTTTGATGATAAAGTTCCACTTAGTCTTTCTTCAGCCTATGAAAAAAAAAACTATGTTAAAATAAAATTACAAGTAGTAATAGATATATACTTCTTATAGAAATCGTCCAATATACCTGCTGTGGCGTTAAATGTTTCTTCAGAACGAGACTCCAAAAACAAGTATTGTACAAATTATTAATGTGAACATCTGCCTGCCTCCAAGCCAAGTAGTCCCTCAAGTTCTTATCGGTAGGGTACAGAACAACTCTGGCATCAAACGAGGGAGGATAGTGGAGTTCTCTGTTTTTGAAATAGCGAGACCAATAGTAGACGTACGCCGAGGTAAATAGCGAATTGACATTGGACATGAGCTTGGACGCTGCAGAATGAAACAAGCGAATAAACAAATTACATTCTCGAGAAAATTCTCGAAACCTGTTGAATCTCGTATACTTACCTCGACGCTTGAAGTGCGTGGTGTCTTTACGGAAGACGAATGAGTACTCGTCGCTCTGCCCGTAGGCGATGACGATCTCCCGGCAATCCTCCATGACCGTGATCGCCGCACGATTCATCAACTCCAGGGCGCCCAAGTCATTCGGCTTGACGAACTGATGGGAGTCGGCGAACTTGGAGAAATTTTTCCCGTCGATCCTAACCACAATCCAACAGTTGGGCAGACATTTGTCCTCGTGCTCGAACTCCCTGACGTAGTCGTACTTGCTCTTGGCCATGGTCGCGGTTGTGCTTAACGTACGGTCGACAAGGAGGCGGCGGCAGCCCGACAATATCACTTGACCATTACTAAGGTGGCGAGGAGCAGTAGCTGCAGCAGCAACGCGCGAGGACAGGAGTACTTGCTGCAGGAGCAGCTGGTAGTAGCAGTTCATTCACCAGGGTACAGACCGTAGCACGTGCATATAATATTCACACACCTTATATACTTATCATATGTATACTTTATATACACACTTTACAACTTATTTACCGTTGCGCACCGTTGTGACGACATAAGTATGTCTTTTCTCGTTCTAGCTATCTCTTTCTCTCTCTCTCTCTCTATCTCTCTCTCACTCATCTGCACAGTGCCAGCAGCATCGGATGTATAAATCGACGCACGTATGGGAGCAGCAGCAACCCGCCGGCGCGCGTAGGTATATACATGGGCGCACGCTCGGTGTGGTAAAGCGTTATATTACGGGGGACCTATTATCTCTACAGGGCTATAGGGAATTATAATAGAGGAACCTGTTGACACTTTTTGCCGCTCTTTCACGTGGTCTAGTTATCGTACGTCCACATGTACGTACTGGCGCGAACATTAGTATATTGCACGTGCTAATGGTTGTTGTCGTCCATCAAAGCGTTGCAAGCTGATGCAAGCTGCCGCTATACTATCACTATACGCGGTGGTTGTGTAGGTATATATTTTGGAAAGTGTCTAACCGGAGTACCGGACCCGTCTCGTACAATCCGTATTGTTCCGTTATTATTTATATTCCGTTATATCTCGCAGTGAGGACGTGAGGTGTACTTCTAGGTTTATATGGAAAGGACTGCAGCTGTGACTGTTAGCATGAATTTTGGAGCAGAATTCTGCCCATTTTAGATATACTTCTTTTTTTACGAGAAGATATAGTTGTCAAATGTACTTACTTTACGAGGTATTTTGATTCGTTTTTTGTCGTTGACGTTAGGTTATTCATGCGAGTTTAAATAAAATGTTATATTTTTACTTTTTAGGATGGTTTGACTTCAGACTGAAAATTTCTGCCTTAAAATAAAATGGACTTACACGAACATTTTATGAACATTGTCAAAGCGGATTCTGTGCTTTTGGAGAATATTCATATTGATATATCTAAAGTCTTACAACATTATTTGCAGGCATTGAAAACTTTAGATTATGATAAAAATAGTTTGGAGTTCTTGAGATTGATTTTATGTTATCAATACAAATTAAGTTATGAGAATATAAAAGACAACAACAAGATAACATTTCATTCTAAATTCAGAGAATTCATAGAAATTCTGATTCATGCTAAAAAAGAATGTCAATCCATTTTATATGACATTATCACATTACAGTTAGTGCTTTTTGAAGATCAAAAAGATTTCATTAGCTTATTTGAAGAGTTTCGTGCTCATAATGCTGAAAATAAACTACTTCCAACTCATAAGTATCTAAAAGTATTGGTATGTTTTTTGCAATCCTGGGAAATACTTGACTTCATAAATGCTATTAAGAATTTACCTGCGAATAAGATTCATTTAACATCTTGTAAGAAAGTACTGCTATCTTCAGTTCTGTATGATCTTCAAACATGGGTGTATTGTAAAGAGAGCCATGAATGGCATGCTTTGTATTCTGTTTTATCAAAGTTAATTGATATAACCAAAACTACTAAAATTATTGTTCCATACATTCATGAAATTCTTGGTAAACGTCCTGCATTACAAACAATTAGTGTTTTATGTGATCTTATATTTCCAACTGATTTAAAAAATATACAGGAGGATTATAATATAGTTCATGCTACAAGCTTGTGGGTTCTGATTCAGAAAATGCTTGTATCTAGTCAGCCACATGAACGCAAAGAAGCTTTATATGTTTTTAAGAGATTAGTAAATTTTATTGATTCCCATGAGGAAAATATTAAGAATTCTTTAGCTTTAAACTTGATAGAAAACAAAGTAAATCCATTTATTTGTAACAAGAGTGATCCAGGCAAGTTATCCATAAAGCATATTATTAATACTTTTATTTTATTTATGGAAGCTTTAGAAGAAAAACAAAAACATCTAGTCATTCCCTATTTGTCACATGTGGACAGCTTAGCTGAAGCTTGGATATTTCACAAGTCCTGTGGAAATTGTTTCGATTTTAGCTGGGTTTATTGTGCTTTTGCAAGGATATTGGAGCATGATAACAATACAGTAGTCAAGTGGGGACTATTAAGATCATTAAAATTAAATACTGAAGCATATATTCATGAGCTCTTTCTTGCCTTAATAGTAAAAAGTCTGAACAACACTTTTTTGTACGAAAAGTTTAGTGATGAAAATGAACCTGAAATAGTTACTGCCTTAACCAACTGGTTGAACAGATGTCAAAGTGAAAATTTACATGTGATAGAAAAATTTTTGTACTGCTTATATATACCACCATGGGGCCCAGTACCTATTTATCATGTATTACAGTCAATACTGTCTGTATCAGACAAACTAGATGGTATTGTCAAACTGAGACACAATGAAATTGAAATACTAAGAAGTGACACAGCAAGAAAAATAAGCTTGCATCCTCTAATGCTACGGTCAATGTCTCAAATCACCCTGTTGAAAATTCTCTGTCGCTTCGCCGAAATCGAGAACATGAAAACTCTAGCCAATCTGCTATCTCTGTTTCCCGTCGAAATCGTCAAAGAGTCATCGTGTTGGCCAAGCCTGGTATCATGGCTTGCCAGAGTACCTTACGATGACGCTGAAAAATTTATCACTACCTATACCCTCGATCTACTCTCCGACACAGATCCAGGTGTATCAGAATCCACGTGTTCCCTAATCGTCCAGCTACTGTTCGAAGCAGGCGTGATATTCCAATCGGACGAGTGTAAAATCAAACGAGTGCTCAAGCAGTTTCTTATATCGTCGTTGCACAACATCGGCCAGAGGCCATACGTCGGTACATTCCTGGTCGTCAAGATCATAGAGTTCATTCATCGGCTGTTCGGATGGCAGCGGCAGCCTCCGGAGTTTATCTACCAAATCTACATCGCCCAGAAGGATCAGTTAATCAGGTACTACTCGCGCGTCTTGGCGGTGGGCGCAGTAAAGTACGCGGACATCGCATCCAGTGCGAGAGCTCTGCTACCCGTCAGCTGCCTCATCGACGGCAAGGAGATTGACATGTCGCTCCTCACTAGTAGCAACTACATGATCCTGGAGACCAAGTGCCAGCGAATCCTTACGAACCACGTTGCTGAACTGCCAGCTTTGACTGTCATCTTCTACGCCCTTGAAGCGTTAAGCAACCTGCCTCAAGCATCCAACGACTCCTTACTGATTGAGAGGATTAGATTCGCGATAAAAATCTACCGCCACGCGATACGAGACAACGCGCTTATGTCGTCCGGCGAGGTAAATGTCTATGTCACCGCGAGCAGGTTGTTGAAGAATCAGACGAATGTTATGCCGGCTACAGATTTCACCGCGAGGATGGATGAGTATCTGGCACTGGTGTCCGAGATCTTCGACGCGGCGGGTAACGAGGCGCTCGTTCACCTGGGGCTCTTCATGTGTCGCAGCGTTCAACTGTGCCAGGAAGGCGATAAGAACCTGGATGATTGGAAAAGCCTGATGCGGAGCTTCCTACGGTTCAATTTCAAGAGCAAGAGGGACAAGACGTTCTGGCTAGCGTCGCAGAAACTGGCGGAGTCCGTGAACTGCGCTGATTGTTTGCGTTACACTCCTGTTCGGGAAATATCTAAAGAAGTAAGCTGAGATTTGCTATGTTTTCTGTACATTTTGTGTGAAGTTTAATTCGATAGTAATATGAATCAATTTTTAATACTTGACAGTTCACTATTGCGATGCTAGAGGAAGGCGAATCACTGCCAGGGCTGAAGTACATTCTGCTGGTTTGCAGTCATATCAGGGGCCATTTTTCGTTTTTCATGAAAGCTCTGTTGAACGGACTACTGCACGGCGAAGTTCTGAGGCGGGACCAGAGGATCAGCTTGCAAGCTCAGGTCAAAGGGAAAAAGATACTCGACCCGCATAAATGGAAAGAGGGTAGCAGATGGAAGGAGAACTTCGTTGTTCACGATCTCATTAACAGGTAATTAAAAATTATTATCTTTTAAGTGAACCGATTGTTAAATATACTATACAATAAAAAAAAAATAATTAAAGCTATTTATTAATATAGGGAGGATAACGTAGACGCGTTAATACGTGCCATCTCTGCATTACATCTCTGTAAAGCAGTCGAGGAGAACGCCGACAATGCATCATCGTTCTTACCACTAGTGCTCGAAAAACTATTAACCGTCCAAAACAAAAGGTACTACGCTGATTCGCAACTGCATAGACTAAAACACCGAATCATGCAAGTTTTGCTCATCTTGCAGCCTTATTTAAACAAGGCATGTATTTATAAACATGTTGAATGATAAAAATTAATTCTGTAAATCACTTAAAGTATTATTAATCGTTTAGGAATCCATCCAAATTTTGTATCATGCGCTGCGTGATTCGATAGTGCAAGATACGGATCAACATAGCGTGCGAATGATGAAAGAATGGCTGCTCATTCGAATTTACTTGTCGGATGAAGAATTGCAGTCGGATCTCTGGTCATTTTTTGATAAGGTATTATGAAGAATTTTTCGAATTTAATTTATGTTATTAAATTTGGATTTGAAATGTTTGAAGAAATTTGAATGTTTTTTTCGTGATATAGATATGTGAGGAGAGACCTGGTAGCGCAAGTTCCGTAATCAGTATAATATGGCACGTTGCTCGACAATTATCCAAAGAAAATCTACCAGGTTTTGTAAAAATGGCTTTGAGTAAGTTAGGCGTTTGTTGCATGGGCCAACAGTTCGGCATGCGTTTATTCGGGCAGGTGAGCTGTTTAATTTTTTAGTAATGAAAGTGAAGCGATTGTTTTTTTCTAAATAAAATATCAATCTCATCCAACATCATTAAATAAAATATTCTTCTTTTAAGGTATTTTTCATAAAACTATACGAATTGGTGACTGAAGAAAGCGACGTTAGATCAGAATTTGCACATTTTTATAAGACGACGTTAGAGAGCTTGCGTTGCGGTAACTTTAAGAAAAATCCAATCAAAATTGACGAAGATTTTTTCTACACGGCATTCGACCCGATTCAACATTATACTTTAGAGGTAATAACTTGTAATATTTTTAGTGTTCGAAAATATTTTGGGATAAACAATATAAATGTATAACTGTTGTTTTTAAATAGACAATATACCATCAACTTCCACGACTGTCTAATGTGACTTTTGAAGAATGGGTGACAAAGGAACATTTTGAAGAGCAAGAGTGTTTGATAAAAATGTTAACACCTACTACGTCAGAACCCTCAAATGTTGCCGTAAAAATTGCCAACTCTGATAATTACTTAGATAAAGCTGTGATTCCTTACTCCATTTTAAAGTCAAGTAAGAGCATTAAATTTGTATTTTTAACATAAAGACTTTTTTTAAATTTGAATTTAATTTACAGATGAGAATGCAAAGCCAGATGAAGTAGAATTTTCCGAGATTGCTAGTGATATGCAAAAGAAAATAATACCACAGAAGCCAAAATCACCAAATGAAGATTTGTTAGATATTTCTTCAGATTCAACAATTCGGACCAAAAATAAACAAGATATTATTATAGTAGCTTCTCTTGTAGAAAAATCACAAAATCTTGGAGGAATAGCAAGAACATGTGAAATATTTGGGGTAAAAGAACTTGTTATTTCCAATCTCAAACAAATTGAAGATAAAGAATTTCAAGCTTTGAGTGTATCAGCTGATAAATGGATGAAAATAAATGAGGTATGCATTTCTTTTTTTTTTAATAAAAGAAACAGAACTTTTCAGCTTAAGAATATATTTTATAAAACTTAGTTGGTTGCATTATCATAAAGATTTGTGGAAAATTTATTTGTTCATGAACTATAGGTGAAAGCATTTTACCTAACAAAATATTTGATGGAATTAAAAGACAATGGGTGGACTTTAGTTGGAGCTGAACAAACAGCTAATAGTATAAATTTATGTGATGTTAAATATCCAAAAGAAACAGTACTTATCTTAGGGTAAGCTACTAATATTTTTGCTTTTTTAAAAATAAAATTATTCAATAATTATTTACTTTTAGAAATGAAAAAAATGGTATTCCAGCCAATATCATACCACTATTAGATGTCTGTGTTGAGATACCACAATTTGGCGTTATTCGCTCGCTTAATGTTCATGTCACAAGTGCAATTTGTATATGGGAATACATAAAACAACATCAGATTGAAGCATAGAAGTAAAATTTATAAACTTTTGATATTGATAAATATTGTTTTTCTATAATATTATGCGTAAATAACCAAGTTGTATATAGTTTTACATAATACTGTTTGATAATTTTAATAAGGTCTTTATAAGAGGCTATCAATCTGTTAAAATAAATAAACAAATTAAAAAATAAATATTGTAAATTATTTTTTTTAATTAAACTGTTTAAAAACATTTAATTTTGTTTGAATAAATTTCATGAAAAGGTGTCTGAGACTTTATTTGTTTTTGAATCATGAAATTTCATCTATTATTTTACACACATACGTATCTATCACAAATTAAACTGATCTTAAACATCATAACCAACAATGTGTCGCTTGCCAATGCATTCACCTACGAAGAACCAGCAGTAAACTTCAATGGCCACCAATGTGTTTAACCAGGCATCCTTTACAGTCAGGTTTTTGTAGCCTCCAGATTTGGCACTGCTAATCAGTTTTGAGATTCCAGATCGGATAGCTGGGATGTCTTTTGGTGATGGTGGAACTAATTCGACAAGAGCATATCTCTGGATGATACGCAGCTGTGGGGTAGCTGTTTTGACGGTGTCTAAAAGTTTAAATTATAAAATTACTTCACAACTGTATACACATTGTAATAATCATATAATGCAAATTTTAATATGTATTTACAATTTGAATTTAACATTCAATGTCATTCTTAAATAAAACTTTTGTTTTACATTTACAATACCAATGTGTCATTCAATAGTTAAATTAAAAATCAAACTAAATAATGCTGCACATGATAAAACTGAAACGAAATATTAACATAACCTTAAAAGTTATATACACTTTGCTAAATAGTTTTTAATGATTATAGAAAGCTTGTTATTTGCAAAATTAAATTATAAGGTTGAAATAAACATTTGGTGATAACTATGTAAAGGGTATTATGTCAAAATAAATATAATTTACAATTCGAATAGATCGTCAGAACATTACATAAGAATATTGATCAATGAAACATTTGGTGAATTAGAAATTGAAATTTTTTGGATGTGGAATGAAAGTGCATTTGTTAGAAAATTTTAAAAATTATTTTAACGACTTACTTTGCAGAAGACTGCTGAGGGATCCTACGAGCTTGGCCATTTTATCTTTTTTCAAAGAACTGTAGTTCTTGAAAGATTTTCCTCCCAGAGAAGAGTATGGCGTAAAGTGGTCCAAGTTCGATTGTTCCACTATAGCTATAGGAATTAGGAACGGATAGTTCCGATCTTCCGATTCGTATATAATACTTATTCCCAATTCTAGCTCAAAAAAGTTACCTGCCACATTTTCGATTCTGATGAAAAATGACGAATAGGTATTATCATAATTTTTACCAAAAACGAAAATTTGACTTGTTCAGCGACATTTTAATTATATAAACGAAACTACTTATTTTCTTTTAAGATTTTATAATGTTGATATTTTGTATTTTAATGATTTTTATTATAAAAACATTTGTAAGTTTTTATCAATATTATATTTAAATCATGAAATTAGAAAACTCTGCAGTATTTTAAATTTATATTGAAAATAAAAATTTAAAAGGTAATACATAAAAATAAATTACACATAAATTAGGAGAAAAGAAATTTAATATGTTAGGTTTGGAGTTCATAAAATTTATATACATTATAGCTTAGGAGCATAAAGATTTATTAATTACGACGTAATAAACGAGTATGCAATATTACTTTACTGTGTAAAAAGGAAATACATACATAATTAGTTTTCAGATTGAATAAATGATTTCTCCAGTCTCACAAGAAATTAAAATTATAAAATTTGTAATATACATTGTACAGCCATAATCAATCCCAAGACTTCACTCTTAATTCAAGTTCTAGAATAGACCAATTGGGTGAATGTTTTTCTGCTGATAACCAATTGAAATCATCAATACAGTTCCAATTATTAATTTTGGGATCCAAGCCAGCTAGTTTAAAATGGTTTTCTTGATCTTCGTATGTCCAATTATAGGGAGCTACACGTATCTTTGTACAGTCTTCTATAATTGCTCTGCTTGTTACATGCAAATATATTGTACAATTTGTAGAAGTATGTAATCTAAGCTGCTGACACGCAAAGGCAAATTCACAATCACGGCAGTCATCCACAAATACAGATGTTGTCACTGGTCCTACTAGAACAGTACATTGTACAAGGCGAACCATGTGAAGCGTACTTGGCGTTCCATATATTCGAACTGTACATCTTGTTAGATCAGAGAGTAACATATCATTTTTATTCACATTTTCAGCATCCAGCACTAATTTTTCATCCACCTTCCCTAATAACATGCATGTACTATCACCATATTTGTTGTAAATTTGTTTATTGTTCTGTTTTCCTACACCGTTTGTCGCAATACTTTCAGCAATTTTCAAGTCTTTTATGCCATCTGTCACATCACTCGGTTTGTCAGATGACTTCTTAACGACTCTCCTGTTTTTGAATCCAAACTTCTTTCTCGGTACAAGCTTAGCTTCTAGCTGCGCTGCATCAGTTTCCAAAATTTGGAGGGCCTCTTGGGCCTTTCTTATATCATAAACTTTAAGAAATATTTTCGATTCAAATAAATAATTTTTTAACATCAATATATCTTTGTTCGCTTTATCGAAAATTTCTGATAATGTAGAAGTTGGAGCTGATTCTGCACTATCAAGTAGATCCTTGATAGTTTTGCATGTTGAATAAAAAGCATCCTTAAAATAGCTGGCCTGTTCTGTCTCAACAATCAGATGTTGCTTTTCCTCTTTACGTTTCTCAATGACATTTTTGCGTTCTCTATCCCTCTTATTTATACGCTCTGACAAGCTCTCTTCGCTAGGAGTACTGGATTCCATTATACTGTAGTTTCTGTTGGAAAACATAATTTCAATCATGATTGATGTCTCAGAGTACATCTGTTGATTACTTACTTTATGCTTCAGACTTCAGAAATCGTTATCTCTTGTGTTCATTAAGGTCTCCATTGATCATTATGTTCACATCCGCTAGGCATAGGTATGCTACTCTACTTTTATTTATCATGGAGGTAGGACGTTGCAAAATAGCCATTAGATACCAAACATTTAGTTGGAGTTCTCCAGATTGGACCAGATCTGCTTGTCTTGGATGTCGACTCTACAGTACGGGTTAGCGGCCTTCGTCAAATTGTAGAATTGATTCAGGATAAACGGGCAGTTCTTGTGCATGTAGTACCTGAAATCTGTAAAAAATAAACCGATAATAATATTTATCGTCTATTTGCAGCAGTCGTCTAACGATAGGTTAACTCGTACGAAAAACATTTCGTTCCAACTGATTCCCTAAAACGCACAACTATCCGACGGTTTTTCGTACAACCGTAAAAAGTAAGAGACCGAAACTCCTCTGAAAAAAAGAACCAACCAACCCGCCCACCGTTATCCAAAAAAGAAAACACCAAATCTCCTTCGATATTCTCCACCGTTCCCGTAGCCATTTACTCACTTCTACTTATATCCACGTACGCGCGTTATCACATCCTCTCAATCATCACTTTTCTTCCTCCAGCTTTCCGAAAAAAAGATTGAAGCGACGGAGGAGAATAGAAAACCCAAAGGATCACACACCTCGCTCACGTTCGCTCGTCGTCGTCGTCGCGAAGTGGGCGGCGGTGAGACACACAGGCACTCACACTACGATATACATAATGAACGCGACGGGACGGTGAACGGGGAACGAAAACTGATCTGATGCGTGCGTGTATATATATATATGCATGTGAGCACAGAGCTAACCTAAAAATTCGCAGCTACTCCAAACCCCCAGGACATCACTACAACAGTGTCACAACGGGCGATAACTTACCGCGGTCCGAGTTGAGCTTGGACCAGAGGAAATAGCAGCTGATAAATGCAACGCCCTCAAAGACGATGAAGCCCTTGACCCACCTCAAGTAGAATCGCTCGCGATTCGGTTTCTTGACCAGCATATTTCCTTCACTTGTAATCGCGCGCGCCGCTCTTGCTCAGCCGATCTCCTAATATGGGAATCATCAATATACGTGCACGTACGCGTTGTGTGAATATGTGTGTATCGCCGCGGAGGTAAGTAAAGTTCCGTGAGTCTGGAGCAGAGTGGCACACGCGACGATGATGCAGCCAGCAGCCATGCAGATGACGACGGATCACGGATTCACACGGTTCGGCAACCTCCCACGCGGAGTCGTCGTCATCGGCGCGCGCGCACAATTTGAGGCTCTTGTGCAGTGTGAGAAAAAAGTGTGTGGAGTTTCGTCGGTTTGCACGAACTCATGCAGTCGTTTATGACCAAATGTGACCGATTGTTTTGCAATCGCGGTTGGCTAATTGAGAGCGAGTGAGGTATAGAAACGGAAGTCGATGTGACGAAAAAGGTTTTATTTTCAAGGGGCGATTTTTTAAAATGGGCTTCAAAGTTCTTTTGTTTCGATCCTACCATGTATAGATATTTTACTACTGGTATTTTAAATGCCAGCTTGTGCCTTACAATACCTGAGATTTACTACTGGATTTAAATGTCTACGAGCCTACTCAAGTGAGCGTCAAAGTTGTTGAAAACTTTTGTTTTTGCGGTATAGTCAAGAGAAATCCGATATTTAGGAACTTGTATATTATTATTGAATTAAAAATGTATTAAACCATTAAGTACGTTTTGTTTACATAAAACGGAAAATAATGCAAATAAAATTGTGTGTTCATTTTAGAGGCTTAATTAAAAAAAAAAAAAAAAAAATATGAACATTATAGGTGGACTTAACGGTAAAGTAATCAACTTAATAAAATATAACAAGAAAAATAAATATCATAAAAATCGTTTCGTCAATATAGTCTGAACAAAAGTTGCATTATGTTGCATATGAAAACATATCATGTTGCATTGAGTTTCTATGACTATGCAACTTTGTTTCTTGACTCTATAAATAGTTAATAAGTACTTGTATCATACTTACTCCTATTATATAAAATAAAAATAAATTTAAAATTCATAAAGTAAAAGTTAGGTAAAAGAAAACGAAAAATTGGAGCTACTAGAAACAAACAAGACATTTTCTACTTTACAAATTAAAAAAGCAATTTTTTTTTTCACGTACTTTATATTTCATTCTTTTCTAAATTCCAGTGATTCGAAATTCCAATTACTTTTCAAACAACAGTTGTCGAACAAACTCGTTCGCGCAATTCACTAGATAAATACCTACCATTGATACCAAAGTTTTCGTCGCTCATTGCAACACGCAGCTGCAGATTACTCACTTTTATCTTAAGCACATTGTAAAGTAGTTACATGATGATGAGAGAGCATATATGTGAACAGAAAATAATGAACAACAAAGAGACTGTTTTGTTTTAATTACTTTCACTACAAAGAGCAATGAATAATCGAGGCAATTTATTAAAAACTATAACATGAACCAAAGATCCTCGTTTTTCTTTTGTTAATTTTTTTTTTTTTTTTTTTTTACATGGTTAATTTTCTTTTTTCGGTCTCTCGGCGCGCATCTATCAACTTCGTCTTAGCCCGTACTTAATCGCAGAAATTAGTATTGTTTGATTCTCGCGTGAATTATGTCTTACATATGCAATTAGTAAAATGTGCGTAAATTCGGAACGTTTTCATTCTCTTATTTTTTGTCTTCATCATTATTAATTAATCATTTCATTTTTTCTCATGTGTGTGTATTCTGGCAGTCATCCTGGGAGAAAATTGCACGGGCTTCCGACTATAGACGCCGGGCTCGAATAATTTTTTCCCCGGAAGTATAATGAATAAATATAATAACGTATTACTTTTTCTTTTTCACAATTTTCAATAAAACAAGACGATTAGATAAAGGAGATGAGTTATATGTTATGTCTCTCGATGTCGATCATGCGCAAATTGTTATAATGCGATGCATTATAATGCATCGAACGAAACGAAAAATAAATTGAGCAAAACGTATAAACGAACAAACGAACGTCGTTGAATATAATTATACTATATATATGTTTCACCATTCTATCGAAGATGCACGTATAGGCGGGAAAAAATACGCTGCACGCGTACAATATGTAGACACGTCAAGCGCTTTTTTTCACATACACATTGTTTTCATTATTCATTTTTTGTTTTATCTATTATACAAATACAAATACATTCAACTCTGGCCTCTTGCTTCATCCGTTCTTTTGCCCTTTTCTCCTTTTTTTTCTTTGCGTTTCCTTTCCTTTCCTCTTCAACTATCTATACGTTATTGATGATTAATTCAAGTTTTACAAAATGCTGCACAACTCGCGCACTATATGATTATTAATACATATACGTCGCGGTAATTTACAAAGCGAAATACAATAAGGCCATTAATAATCGTCTGGGGCCAATGAAGATTATATATAGTACAGGATTATTGTTTATAAGTTTCATTAATTATCTCTTTACAGGATCAATTATATTTACGTGTCATTCCTCCTTCTCCACACTCTCTACTCGACTCGCATATAATAATCATAAAAATATAGCAATAATAATAATCATAATAATAATTACTTCTCTTACATTGCACAAAAAAATAATAATGAAACCACGGAGACTTTTATGCGTGTTATTTTTTCGCTCAGCCGCACTCTCGATGAAATTACTCTCATGTGTAAGTATATAAATATAATATGTATTTGTATAATATATATGCTGCGTTGGTAGTAGCCCACTGCTCGCTACGGTAATTGCGGAGATATATGTGTCAATGTCAGTAAGCTAGTTTAACACTGCGTATATATATATATGTATAATGCGAAACGATCGATGCTATACAACATCTCTCTTTCTCTCTCTTTCACACATTTATTTCACACGCATCTATATACCTATACATACACGCACGCGCGCGCGGATCCTCCGTCAAAATCGTGCACGCGCACGACGATCGAGGAAGAGCCGGCTTACAAAGAAAAACCTTTTATTACTATGAATCATTTTATTTTTTTTTCTTCTTTCCTTCCTGTTTCTTTTTATTTTTCTACTTGAACCCCACAATGTTATACATGACAAGGTGTTTCACTCGCGTGATGATGTCGCACAAAGATATATGTATGTATAATAAGCTTTTACTATGCGTGTAACGGAGGTTGGCAGTTTTGATGTTTGTTTTTTCTTTCTTTCATCTCGGTTGCGGTTACTTATGTGGGTATTACGCGAATAGGAAAATACTAACGAGACATACGATTGTTGCAAACGTAAAAGAGGCTATACGTTTAATTTTGGCGAAGGATTAATTAATTCATTAATTAATTAAACGAAAGTGAGATGTTATATCGAGCATGCTTGTGCCTTACATGCGTGACGCATTCTACTTATATCCACTATATACATATACATAAATGATTTCATTCTAGATAATTTTTTTTCTTTAGATATGACTTATACATCATGTAAATCACAATAATTACAATTTATACAAAGAACGTTCTAGAGAATAATCATTATTTATGCTCAAAGTTCTTAATTCTTACACGCTATTTATTATTTCTTTTTGTAAAAATATTAAAAAAATCCTTTTCTCCTCTGATGATCGTTATTAGTATTATTAATCTTACAATAAATTAGAATGCGTACGTGAGATTTGTGAAATTCAATGGAACATATGACTTTTTAGAGTTTAGTTATCACCACAAGTAGAAACAGTAAGGCATGGTAAGACCTACTACACATTTTTTCTCTTTTTCTCCAGAAAAGGTCAAAAATATGTTTATCAAAGCTTACCCCTAAAAGAACGATTAATCATAATTTTAGAAATCCTCGTGTCAAACAATTGCAAAATATACCTCGTTAGCATTCTCGTTCGTTCTACTCAATACATAGCAAAAAGTACTTGACCGACCGTATTTTAATTTTTATATAAGTACAATTACAATTTGATTTTTTTCAATTCAATTACTTTTGTCGCTGCTAGTAGTGCAAGTGCGTATAATAATGTGTCTGCGTGGTTGGTGAAAAAAGAACCATTCGTTTCTTACGTATTACATCGTATTTTAAACGAGATCACAGCTTTCGAACAATACAAGGAAATCGATAAGATACAAACAATACAAAAACAAACAGCTGAAATAGCACATCATACGCCACTGCCCACCTCGCGATGTCGCGCCGCTTATACCGAATAACAATAGGTTTATTTCAAAGTTTTCTTCCCTTCACACAGGTGGAATATACTAAAATTTTTCTATTTATAACGTGCATATAGTACTTCTTCTCTTTTCTCATTCGTATTCTCAAAAAAGAGGGAGGGGGGGCGAGGGAGAGTCAATTCACGCTTTCACGTGGATCACGCTACCTAGTGTTTCCATTGCATCGTGATGATAATAGGTCGAGGAGCGGTGTAATATATAATGTTTAGTGAAACGTACCGAAGATGCGTTAATGAGGAGATCGTTCGGAAACGCCGAAGTGTACAAGTTTCAATTTTACAGATTCACGGAGAAAATTGACTAGGACTTTGTTTAGAAACTTTCATTTGGATTTTTATTTATACATATATATTTTCTTTTTTTTACGTTTTACCCGTGTTAATATACCTGAATCATTGCTTTCGGATTCAATATCCAAGAATACTTTTGGAAAAATATACATCGCATTTAAGAGGGTGCCGATGATGAATTTCGGAGCTTCTGAGCGATCCCCGTATAATGTTTTCATGAATTTTCCATGGCACAGTTATGTTTGTTTCTTTCTTGAATTGGTTGTACCAGTGACAAAAATAGAATTTCTACAAGTTCAATTTTTTCGCTTGCTTTTTTCTTTCCTCTCTATGTATATGTATATATATAATATATTCTATCTAATAATCAAGTTGCGCTGGATAGCTGTACATACGACATTCATATATTTATATGTATTCGTGATCTTGTGCCGTGTTTAAAAAACATACATTTGCAATCAACTAGCCTTATTATTTTGTATTTTTTGTCTCAACGATGAAGCTTCTTTTTTACAAATGTCACCTTGAAAGACGAGGTTTTAATAATTGATTTATAAATCATTTGCTTACAAAGTAATGCAATGCAATTGTAATTCATGAATCTGCTCTCATGCGTGCAATGATATATAATACGAAACGTTTTTCTCCTTCATCCTTCGGCATATATCGATATAATACGATTTCATTATTTATTTCATCGATGTATTGCTTCATGTAAGTCAACTAGGTTGCTGTTATTATATTATACAATACTTTAAATCCCCAGTGAAGATATACAATAAAAAGAACCTCACTCGATGCCTAAAACTCGCGCGCGTGTGTTAATATGTGTCGTGTGTGTTTCTGCAATCCTTTCTGTGGATTTGTATGTCCGTGGAATTACGTTTGTGGTTTTACGTGAATGTGTATATGCATTTAATAAAAACGAAATTTTGCCGAGAGCGATTAAAATGCGATCAAGTGGTCGTTTCTCTTCCCCAACTCTATTATTTCATTTTATTAATTATTCCTTTTTTCTTTTTTTGAGCGAAAAAGTGGTCGATTTGATTTAAAACTGTAGTTTAGTTTACGGAACTTACAAGTGCTAAGGCACTCAAAGTACACCCAGCAGTCGATGACTATTGCATCGTGTACGTGTCTCACATATACAATAATTATACGATTGAATGATACATTCTTGAAATTCGAACACCTATAATATAACCTTTTTTCGCAATTAATAATGCGTAATTTTCTATACTTTAATTGTGAAAACGTTTTTTCTTCCTCTCTCTGTACAATCCTATCTCTCTTACTCTCTCGCTCTCTCTTTCTCGCCCATATTCGCCCGAGTCGCGCGAGCGACGAACAACGAAACAAGAGTCGATATATCGGATGTAATCTACGTCGATGTTCTATTATAATGCGATAGCGTGTGTCTTAAGCGTTGCAATTGTCTCAGTGATTATTGCACTCGAGGAAAAGAGAGAGATCAGCTCGGTTCCCTCTCTTTCGCGTTTCGGCGCAATCCGCAAAAATCGACATGCACGCGCGTTTTAATTTTTTTTGTCCTTCCGCTGAGTGCGCCGGTCGTTTTTTTCAGTTTTCATTTTTTTTTTTTTTTTTTTTTTTTTTGTCGTTTTTCTTTTTTGCCCCGTAAGGCGACAATGATAAGGCGTGCTCATTGATTTGTTACGAGCGTACAATAACGCACTGATTGTTATTCTGTCGTACGATGAGAGGATCGAGTCAGCGCATGAAAATACACTTTGCACGAACTTACTAGAGTACAGGATTATCAACTTCGTTTTTTCTTTCAATCACAGACATTGGAAAATTTTGTTGCTTTGAGAGACCCAAATGTCCTCATTTTTTATTTTCTCAAACTCATTAATTTATTACAATAGTTGGTACATTGGTTTTCTTTTATTGCAATTTCTTTTCGAATTCTCTAACATTAGTATTAAAATTTAATTTTAAAACTTTAAGATCGTAATAATAGGCGGTACATTTGATGTGAACACAGTGTCTCGAACACCTAATTTGAATTTAAAAAAAATTTGCCAGTTAACTTATATACCTAATATATCATCGTTAAATAAAAAATTAGTAAACTCATAAATCATAATGATGAAATAATATAGAAAATTTTAACAATCCACCAGATTACTTTGTTTTTTTCTGTTAATTTACTTACAAATTAAAATGAGATCGATGATGTGATATGACAAAAGAAAAAATAGAGTACGGATTAGAACGGGAGAGAAAAAGGGAAGAAATACTTAATATTGACAATGGTATGAATCGAATTAGATGCGAACGAGTAACGGCGCGCCCGCCGGAAGTCATCATCATTATCATACACTCGACATTATAATGATATAATGATCTAGGCTGCGTGTAGCAATCAACGAGACAAATGCAAAGTTCACAACTTACTAGATGTCGAACTATTTTATATATATATATA
>UXGD01001365.1:0-35775 GCA_900474315.1 Torymus auratus
CACAAGATTCGGCACATCTTGAACTATTGAAAATGTTATATCTCAGTTCGTAAATTTTCATGAAAGAGCCTCCTTAACTTTCAAATTAAACGCTTTACAAATAGCAAAATATTTTGGCACTATGGAATCTCATTAGGAGGCATTTTGAGAAGATGGCCATACGGCAACAACCCAAACTGTTGCATCATCCTTTTCGAAAAAAAAAAATTTTCATCTTATAAAAAGGATCGTGTACACAGAAATACCTAAAAGATTACCATAGGCGCTCACTTCGCTTGAGCAACCAGTGTAAATTTATTCGCTTTATGTAAAAGCGTAAAGCGTGGTGAGAAAAAAGGGAGAATACGGCTCTGTATAGTATCGAGTTGAGTTTTACGGTTGGGAATGGTTTAAAAAAAGTGCGAGCCGCCAGCCTCGTTATTTCTCCGCAAGCGTAAGCTCACGCGCGAGCGGTCATTAAAACTCACCTCGATTAGCAACGAGAACGCTGCGTATGGGCTTGTACTCGACGTCTGTACCAAAATTTTTGTTCGAGGCATTCCAGAATCGTAAAGTCACTCTGCGCCTCGCCAGCATCTTATTCGCTTTGCGTATGGAGTACATTTTTGCAGACTTTTCTTGTTGGCTTTGTTGCTTCTTATTTAGGTATCAAAAAAATATCGCTGGGTCTTGAGATTCTTCGAGTTTTTCGTTACTCTTTCTTTGGTCTGCACCTGGGTTCGTTAAAGTCGTTTCTGAAATGCCAAAAATAATTTCATGGTTATATATGTATTATATAATTATATTCTTTATAAGTTATTTAAATTTTTATAAAAACATCATATATTTTCAAGTTGTATATGCTGAAAACTGACAACAATATAAAATTTATTTTTCAAGTTTTATTTTGTGATTATATGCCTCTATCTGTATTTCTAATTTACGTTTGCTAATTTGTTGTAAGATATATTTCAGGATATTTTTATGCTATCTCTCATTTTCAAGGAGGATGAGACATTCAGATATTATATATCAGATTTCATTATAGCTTTGTAAGGATTGAAAATTTTTCAATAACAAGTGTTGATATATTTTTTAAATTATATAATTATAATTAAAAAACGAAATTCATTAGCATTTTTCCTGGAAGAACAACGTGTTTTCGATTTATAGTACTATTAAACCTATTTACAGGATTATACATTTAGAGCAATTTACACGGCTAAGACAGGATGAGTAAACTTTCAAAGTAATTACTGTTAAGTGCAAAGAGATATTTCACTCGCATATGAGATTGAGGTTACAGCTGATTTACGATTCAGTGGCTCTTTAAGTGCTCCAATACTTTTTAGTACCTATATGCAGGTTCTTTGAACAATTTTAGTGCCATACTGGCCATAATTGTTACATAATATGGACCGCAATAAATTTCGCGTGGCGATAATAGTCGTAAATTTGATTAAATTAGTGCGCATTACTAATGAGGAGAGAAAAATGGCTTTGCAAGGATGCTAACCACCGTAAGAACGGTTCTCGCGGGCGTATTGAGCGTTCAGTCCGCACGTGCAGGAGTCGTTGTGCTGGTGGCGCGTTGCGGTGAAAACGCCGGCCGGCGAGCCGCCGCGGCGACAGGTAGACACGTAAGTAGGAAGGTACACCGCTACATACTTGCGCGTGCAGCAGGCGAAACACTACTCGCGGTGCGTATAGTCACAGATATACTTTTAATTCACGCGACGGCGGCGGCCGCGCCGCAGGCGAATTCCGTGACCTCCTTCTTACGCAACGTGGACTTTGAACCTTCGCCGGCCGACTATTTTCATTTGCAATCTTATTAATGCGCGCGCTTCTTTTTTTCGTCGCCCCGCAGCGTGTAATCGCAGAGTGAGTGAGAGAGAGAGAGAGAGAGAGAGAGACCCGCCGGGGGATGGAGACCCCGCGATCGGCTAATTAATCGCTCGCCGGCCGGCCGACGCGCTGATTGGACTTTGCTATTTCAAGAGCGAATCTCTTTCCGTCTCTCTCAGAATCGCAGCCGGCAATACGAGCAGCCGGAATCGATATGGTTTCGCGCCGAGGGCGAGCCTTTAATTGCGCGCCGATGAGGCTTTCACTGTCATCGATAGATTCTCGCGTGCGATACGCACTGACGATGAGTGACGGATGTTTATGAGATCGTCTTAAAAGCCACGTACACTTGTACTTTTACGGTGAATGAGCGAGAAAGCTCCCGTTCCTTTCGCGCCGGCCGTCTTTTTGCCTCGCTTTCGCTCGGCCTTCGAAAGTTATTGTTGTTTGTCATTTTCATTTTCCTTTTATTTTTAATAGCTCCATATAATTACGTGGGATACGAGGGAATGTTTCAAGTCACATTGTCCCCTTCTTCAATTGTCTAAAAGTCTACATGAACTCATTCACTGCTTTCCATTAATGAAGTTTTTTTTCTTATTAATTTATAAAACTAAGTTTTTTTATACTGTTTTTCACTTTGTGAGTATGTCTGCTTATATAATTGATTTATTATTAGGCTTATCGAATGTTGTGTCTATTGATATTTATTGAACGAGGAAAAAATATTTAAAATAACTTTTATACCCATGTTCAATCTGTAAACATGACAAGTACTTTATAAACATTTTATATTTACGTAACCAATGAGTTTATATGTTTCTTTATTAAAGATTCACTAAATGTTCACCTATATTTACTTAAGTCATGCCATAATATAATAATTATTTTTAAGGCACTTTTATATCATACAAATTGTGTTTATTCTTTTTATATTATTATAATAACGTAGAATTATAATTATTTCAGTATATAAATATTTGTATTATTTATGAAAATTCATTCTTTCTTTTTTCTAAATAATTGTTTGACTTTTTAAGAAAGCTAGTAACTGTAAATTGTAGAAAAGGTCAATATTTTCTAGGAACAATTTATTTTATTATTATTAAGAATAGAGTTAGTTGAAGGATGGAAATAAAAATATCTCTTCAATGGAGATAAGCTAAAGTAATTATTTCGCAAGACTATATAAGTGTAAATATAATTCTCGTACAAAGGATAATACTTTTAATATGTAAATAAAATCGCATTCAGAATGTTATCAATCAAGTTATGTTGAAGCTGTTTGTTAACAGACTACTGATTAGAGCCCTCGATGGATTCGAAATTGCATGTGCGGCGAGATGATAATTGCCGCTAGACAGACGATAAGGTATTCGAAGACAAACATCGTAAAGAAGCGATCATGCTTCGTGCACTCGCGCGTTCTATACGCGCGCCCGATTCGCACCGACGCAGACCACTTATATTCATATGCATTAAGCGGATGCGCGCGCGGACATTTACACTTTTAAAAAGTTGACCAGTGTGACGCAAATTACGAATGAACACATCACTTTTGCATTTACAAATGTTTTTATGGAAATGTGACGACTTTCGCCTAAAAAGATTTTTCCTAAACGAGATATTCTAAAAGTGGATTTAATCGTCGTTATAATTTAAAATAATTGTTTCTAAAATGTTGGAAAACTAAAGTAAATATTAAAGAACAAAAATGGAGCTTTCTAAGGCTAGCTAAAAGATATAAATATAAATAGAAGTATGGAAACTATCTTGATTGAAAAGAAAACTGACTCATCTCATAAGTATTTTGAAGTAGCTATATTTGAATGAAATACTACGTTCCACAGTTTCAAAACGTTTAGTTTACTTATTATAACTTTCGAACGAAGATATATTTGAACTTATTTTTGATGCACCTATGATTTTTTACATATTCACACAAAACCGAAGATAAACAATAATGAATTTTTATCATTTACAAAAGCTTGTTATATTATTATTAGAAAATTTATTTTTTATTTCAACTTTAACGCATCCCTCTCAATTCGTTTTAAGCAATTTCAGATAAAAATGTTACTTTTGACAAATTACTAAAACTAAATCATAAAGTAGTGTGATGAAAAAAAAGTAATTTTTTTTATTACTACTTAAATATAACTATATTTTTGCGAGTAATCCTCGCAACGATTAAATACTTTGAGAGTGAGACAGTGTAGACGTTTGATGATTTATTGAACGTTTGCCAAAGAACGTAGAATTCAAATTAGGTTATACTTTTGCGTATGTGAGAAGTGCAATGACTTATGTAATGTCCAATGAATAAGGGATCATTCCAATATTCATGTAAAACTGCTATTTATGTCATCCCAGTTTTAAATTATATAATAAAAAAGGTAAAAAGCTGAAAAATAATTTTTTTAAGGCAATAAAATAAAGTTTTAAAGTTAAACACAAAAGTTTCATTGTCATTACTGATTGTCATTAAAACCGAATAATAGAGAACAGCAACTATGCAGCAGTCATAAATGCGGTTTTGTAGGCTAAATTTATTCATTCATAAATCATTGTCATGAAGGCATTCTTGCATTATGCATTTTGTATGAAATGAGGAAAGATGTTTTAGACAAATATATTGATAAAAGAAATTATTTTGTTTTATATTATGTTTTTAATCAATAACATTGTATATTAAGTTATTGTTAACAATAACATACACATATAAGTATTCCACTTTAATAATAGTTTGTTTTATAATTTTTGGCTTCAATAATAATTATGTAACAAATATCAGATCGTCAATTAAGTCGCAACGATCAATGATCTGTTTAGTATTATGAAAGTGTAATGACTTGCAGATCATGCTAGTATAAGCAATGTAAGATAGAGTGAATCATTGATGGGTACGTGCAATTAGAAGTTAATAGTCTTATTATTTATTTTTTTTTTAATTTACGTGAAAACTATTAAGTTTACGTGGAATAATAGCCAAAGTACAGTATTTCATATAAATTAACATTGCAGAATAACGGCAGTAATAAAAAAAAATAATTAGAATTCTGTACTCGTCTAGCAATTAGTTCATATTTAATTCAAAGTGCACCGCCCTACTTTTCAAAAGACGCTTGTTGGCAACGAATTGCGCTGCACTTTAAATTACCCGCATGAATCCCGAATGTAAAGAGCGTACATATCGAGACTCTCCCGCAAAAGCGATATAGAGAGATCATTCACACGTCGCCGGGTGAATGAGCGTTATTTAGGCTTTCCGGCACAGGGAGCGATGGTCTGCGACAACTACAATGCAGAATTTAAAATGACGGGAAAAAAATACAGCATCGCGCGACGTTCGAGCGGTCGCGCGATTCGAAATGCAACGGTCAGCAGTATAGCAGGCAGTAGCAGCGTTATATAACCCGGTGCACGTTACAACCTAAATTTCACAACTATATTTACGGTGCGCGCGCACACTCCATGCTGAAAGCTCTATTTCACGATTACGCGGCTAATGTCAATGTCAGCGAGCGCGAGTCCGCACAGCACAGCCGGAGCACCCCATTAGCCCCGCGCGCGCGCGCTCGCGTCACCTCGCGCCCCCATAACACCAGGCGAAAAAATGGCACGTAAACATGAGGCGATTTACAGGCTGCGAGATGGCTCAGTGTGTCAGGCGAGGTCTGCTGCGAGCTGGGGCGGATTTGAACGGGAGTGGAAAAGCGCGGGGTCGCGCAAGCGCGCTACCACCCCGGCGCGCCGCGAGCGCCCCAACGTGCTCCGGAAGGCGGTCAGGTGCGCCCGCGATCAATCCTGGGGGGCGAACTCTCCGAGGACGCAACTGGCCGAAGATTGTGTAAGAGCGCCGCTCCGGCAGTACTCACCGGGTGTCGGAGCGTGCCTGCGCCCTCGTCGGGGTCCGCGGGTGTCAGCGGGCAGTGTCAGCGCGGGGGCGGCTCTCCCTCGAGGGTACGGTTCCTCTCTTTTTCCTCTCCTCTCTGGCTCTCCGTCCGTCCGACTGTGTCAGCAGCCTCTTTTTGCGGGGAGACACGCGCGCGCACACGCCGACACACTCGCTCGTCCGATTCTCTCTCTCTCTCTCACTCGACCTCTACGGAAATAGAGGCGCCAGGCGCGACTGAGCCGAGCTCGGCCGAGCCCGAGCCGTAGAACCGCCGCCGCCGCCGCCTCGGAGCCTCCCGAGAGAGCGCGCGCTGAGCGCGGCAGACAGAGACGCTCGCGCGGCTCGATTGCGGGCCAGAGGGAGACGGAGCGAGCTTTCGATGATGGATCGCCAAAGGGAGAGGGAAGCACTCGGGAGGAGCAGCGGAGTAAACGTGCCGTCCTGCAGGCACGGGAGGGAGAGCAAAGGGCGAAGAAACGACGCACAATTGAGAGAGAGCAACGTCATGTGGCCAAGTGATATCGCTCTACGTGAGGACTTCCGCGCCGTTATCGTCGGTCATCTCCCGCCGATCTTCGCGGAAAAACCACAATAGCCGATTAGATGCGAATCGGTCTTTCGAATTTTGCGATTTTTATCGGCAAGGCCGAGGGTTTTGATCCCCCCGACGACGCGGCGGTTACGAAAGCTTGAGAGTCGGCCGATGATGTATCGAATGTTTTGCAGACTTCGCGCGGGGCTTTTTTCTGCTCTAGTAATGCTCAAAGCTGTCTTTGTTGACTGACGCTCTGTTTCGGAGCAAGTGTGTATGCGCGATAAGCAGCACGTTGATTATAAGCATGATAAGACTGAGCATTATCTCTCAGAAATAGATTTATGGTAATAGTTTCAAATACGTGTACATCGAATATTTAAAAAATTTCAAATTTTCAAAATGATTAAAAAGAAAAATTCCACAATTCGGTTTATCGATAATATATTCATAAAAATATATGCAAGAGAATTTTTCTGAAAACAATATTTTTAATACTTATTATTATTATTATTACTATTATTATTATTGCTTCAGTATAGGTAAGTAATGTTACGTGCAAAATTATGTCAGAAAATTGAAAAATCAATAATGCTTGTTTCTAGTCATGTCAATATTTTTATTTTCGTTTAAGTGAAATGATACTATACTATTATATAACTGGAATCTTACTCCATATGTTTGTTTGACGGTTCTACTCACTTTTGCAGAATAAGACTGTTTCTACTTTAGTGCTCGTTTCATGTTTCAAATAAGTTTCAAACTTGTAATTTAAAACTTTGAGAAAGTCGTTTTAAATAGGTCGTTTAAAATCTATGAAAATTGAATATGAAATAAAAAAGGTTATTAAAAAATTCTTTAATGATTACTTTTATTAATTTTTAATATTAGACATGAATTATAAAAAAAAAAATAAACAAATTTTACTTTTTTTTCTAGTAGTTATTGATAGAGCAATATAGCATTTTCTTAAATTGCTTATCTACTCCACGAGAATTTTAACGTAAACAAAGTTATTGACAAACTTTATTTAATACGTTCCCAAACGTGTTTATTAGCACGTAACCCATCCATGTATATAATAATCTTCCACTCATGGACTCTGAAAGACCGGGATCCTTATAGAATTATAATTTTTTATACAATAATAATCTTTTTGGAAAAAATTGGTTTTATAATTCCTCAAAGATTTATCTTATAAATAATGAGTTTTAATTCAATGAAAATATAAATTGTATCATTATCACTTTTTATGTAAGAGAATGTTTCATTTTAATAAAATTTATTCAACTGCGGAAGAATAATGTAGAAGCAAGTGAATGAAGCGTTACGAGAAAAAGTGACGAGATCGATTAAAGAATGTTCTACAAAAATTCTTTTATGAAAGAAGATTTTTTTTCATATTAAAACGCGTAGGCCTATTTTTATTATGTCCGCATGTATCTATATTATATATCGTCTGATAAAATGTTCTAGTGTAATTAAATTTGATTTGCAGGGGTCGACTGTCGCGTTAAAGAATCTGTTGTAGGATCTGCGCAGAAGTGACAGTAAATCGAAAGTCGCGTTATAGCAAGCATGGCAACCTGGAAGATTTTGCGTGAGAAGGCAGTACACATATACGTCGTCTATACGTAGATAAGTGACATGTGTGGCATGCACGCGGCCTAGAAAGAAAAACGGCGAAACAAGCGGGCGCCCGCAGAGCGCGGCACACGACGCTTTTATCGGCCTATCGAACCATCGCGTATCAGCTGCGTTCGTGGTGCGCAAGCGCGAATATCATAAGGTACGTGCCGAGATTGAGCCAATTCGCTCAAGGCAGCCACGCGCGAACTTCGATGCGATATCATGTGAGTGGTATACGCTCGTCGCGGCTCTTCGCCCAATGCATCCGGCGCTCTTCCCCCGAGGTGATAATCGCTCAATTCAGACGAATTGCGCTTTATTATCCTATAAATTTGCTCACACCCGTTTGTACCACTACCGTTGCATCACTTTAATTGTCGACTATTTCAAGTTCAATGTGCACGGCCGGCTTTTAATAGAATAGGAATAATACCTTTTTACGCAAATATGACAGAATAGCTATATTTCCTATTTGTAAAATTATGGAAATCTTTTTACTAACATCATTAACTAAAGTCATAAAATTTAGTAAGTCAATGACTTATGATTTTAACATGTCAAATATAGTTACACAATTTTTTATTACATCAAACATTAATGTTTTTTAAGTAAAAATTTATTTGGTGAATATATTTTGATTTTTTATAAATAAAATATACAAGAATTCAATGGAAAATATATTATGAAGTTAAAATATAACGTGAAAGCAGACGAAGCTATAAATACATTGTTTATTTTTATTGTATCTATAAGCTGCCAACAAGGAAAATATTAAATTTTAGATTCTTAGTATGTATAAAAGACGTTTGATGTTTTCATCATGAAAATATAACGATAATAATTATTATACAATTGTTAATATACAATAATTGTTATTGACTGATATTTTTGTAACAACTGTCCGAACTGTATCCGAATTTGTACTTACATAATATGTACATATTAATTTTATTCTATAATACTACATAAAATAATTTGTTTATAAGAAAAATGCTAGCGAGAAAAATTGATAGGTATTGCTTGAATTATAATTAATTTATGACATTATACACAAAAAAACTAAGCACAAGAAAAATTTATATTTCTCATTGTAAAAATAAAATTTTTAATTTTGTCAAATTCACTATTTGAAATTGAGAGAAAAATTTTTAAACTTCAGTACTGTTTTTTAGTAGCGCGCATATAACAACCATGTAACGCTTGTTTGTAACATATAGAGTCAAAATTTCGTGATAATTTAATTAGTTGATAATTATATTGCAATGATTATCAATTTTAAATTATAACATACATTATGCGTTACCTAATTATCTCTTAAAGAACCGTTTATTTATAACAGGATTAAGATAAATGGGAATTCTCTCAATCATTTTTGTTGTTCCGATAATTTTCTTCCGTTATCTAACAAGTAACATTGATCAAATGTAGGTTATTCAACAATTCTGCAAAAGAATGCAGGAATGATATTATCGCAATATTTAAGATAATAATCGCAGTACTAAGAATATCAACAAATATTAATTATATATTGTGCTCTGGGGTGGCCCTCTTTATCCCCATGTTGCGTATACGATTTTTCATCATACCCGGGCCGAAAGTTCAAATCATTCTAGAAAAACAATGTAATATCTTTTGTAGATAATAATTTTGTAGATAAAAGTAGTCCATGTTATGCAAGTTGTTTAAAATCAATTGAAAATAATAAAATAAGGTCTAACCAAATGTTAAATCTTTCTATTTTCCAAATTAATTGCCTTATAAATAAAGAACAAAGTCTGAAATCTAATTTTATTATTCAAGCTTTGAAAATTTTCCATAATTTGTTGAGCACACCTGCTATTCAATTAATATTCGAAACATTAAAATTGCCATATATTCACGCAACTATTCACGTAAAACTATTAATTTTCATGTTTAATTCAACTCGAATAAATCGAAGAAAAATTGTATTTATTGTAATTTATTGCTAAACAATCTACATAAACAAAGGTGGTGCCATTCCAGATAATGTATATATCGTCGGGTGGAAGCAAGAACGTTCCATCTCAGCTCGGCGCGTAAGAACGTCCCATCTCGACTCGGCACGTAAGAACGTCCCATCTCGGGCACTCTGTGCGTGGATATTGAGTCGAGATGGGACGTTCTTACGCGCTGAGCCGAGATAGGACGTTCTTACGCACCGAGCGGAGATAGGACGTTCTCGCTCCCATCCGACGATATAACAATTGAAAATATTATACAGAATATTTTAAAACTTGAATCTAAGGTACAGATCAATTCTTTTCTAGAATTATTACCAATTTAATAAAAAGAAATTATTTTTCTTATACGAATTGTCCAATGATCATAAAAATTAGCAACCTAAAATTAAGGGTTGAATGTAACAATATAATATAATAATTTTTACTGTAATATAAGATATAGTAACGATTTTTCTTTGTACATTAGTGTCGTTAGGGTATCATTTTTTTACCAGAGTAAAAATTGTTACACCTCAAAAACAAATAATTTATTATATAAAAATTGTTTTCCACCCAAAAAGAGTCCATTTTAAGCGTTTCCGAGTATCTACGTTTGTCAGTTCGTATGATGTATAATCAAGTTCCTCTATTAGCTCAGCGAATTTTCGACGGATCCAAACGAATTTGGGACTAGTTACTCTCATCTAATTATAAGTACTGTACAGTTCTATATTGAGCCTAATTAATCGGAAAATAAAAAAATGCGGGAGCTAATAAAAATGTGAACAAAGTTTTAACCCTTTCAGTCACAGAAGCCTATATATAGGTACCCAACATTTTTGTTATTTCTCCTCATTATTTTTTGTATTTAATGAATATCCTTCATTTTTTTTTTAATTTTCTGTTAGATAAATACTTAAGCTTGAGAAATTAACTCAGGGAGCTCAGAAATATCGAAAATCAATCGGATCTTGTGGTCGAAATATTTCACCGTTACCAAGCATTTCTTTGAGAAAGCAAAAGGACTATTATTAGACCCTAACGCTAAAAAAAACTAAAGTTGTGGGCACTTTTAGCTTCATTTTGAAGAAAGTCGTAAGAAAAACCTTTTCTTAAAAAGACAACTATTTAATTTTCGAAAGTCTTTTTTTTCAAGACTTTTTTCAAAATAAAGCTAAAAGTGCTCAGAACTTAATTTTTTTAGCGTTAGGGTCTAATATTGCGGTTTTCTTCATATTTCTATATCCAAAAACATATCCCAAAGTTGCCTCATTAGTGATCCCTCGAAATGCTCGATTTTCCATTCACTTTTCTACGCAGGAAAAGAGCTTTTTTCATGCACTTGTTGAAAAAAATTCTTTCCTATTGAACATTTTTTTGTAGATTCCATTCTTGGTCGTTAAACTCAAAAAAACGATTTTAAAGCCAAAACGTACTTAAAATGGTCGATTTTCGGTTATAACTTAGCAGGATTTGATTTTTATACAAAAATTTTAAATACAAAAATTATCAGCAACATTGAAAAAAGCTTTTTTTCATTTAACATTTCCCTTTACAATTAGTTCTAGAGGAAATAAACTTATATAAAAATGAAGAAACGATTAAAAACGCTTAAATAAAACCAAATTAGTTAATTTTTGGCCATTATAGGAAACCAATAATTTTACATGAATGTGTTACAGTTTTTGTCAAAATATAATAGATATTATTATAGATGTAAATAAAGTTTTTGCAACGTCGAAAATATAAGGTTCTCTTGAATAGTAGTGGTCATATACCACATACGTAAAAACCAAGTTTTTATACAGACAGCGAGAGGGTTATTGGCGCGCGATAGCACGTAGAGCGGGGCACGGCTCCCCTAATTTTAAATTAAAATAATATAAATTTTTATTATCAAGTATCATCGGGATGGTTCATGGGTTGTATGTATGAATAATCATGTATGGACCTTCAGGAAAAATAATTTGTATCATTGCTTTATTAATAGTATTAAGACCTACTAATAATTCAAGTAAAAATATTATATAAATGAGGGTTACTTGTGCATTGCAAAGATTAGATACCGCAAATGTAGACGTTGTTCGTTAATAAGTAACCGGAAAACCTTTTTTGATTCCTTCTGATTTTTTACTCATTTGGCTCCTTAAAGTCACGTAGCATTGAAGTCAGAAAAGTTGTGAAATATTTGGCGTTACGTGTATAGCATCATGTGTCCTTTTAATCCTTTTAAGAGAAGAGAAACAGAATTATAAAAAGTAAATAAAATTATAATGTCGGTATGGTAGAGATCTCTATCTCAATTTTAAAACTCTATATCTCAATCAATTAGATTAGGCATTCCTATGAATTATTATAGTTATCAATTAATCTTTATAAATCAAAAACCAGTAGATGACTAAAACAATACATTAGTGAAACTGAAAAATAAAAATATTAGTCGTGTGTTGGTAAGTACCTAATTGTACGAACATTCCGAACTTTTTTAGATACTTAAATATTTTTTATTTACCATAAGTGAGGGCAAAAATAAAAAGCGCTAGATGATTTTTTTTTTAAAAAGTATTGTCTTATTTCCCTGAAAAGCACTTAAGCTTCATTCTTGTTTTATATGTACATAACATGACTTCTTAAGTGGCTAACGCATTATGAAAAATTATAAATAATATTAATTTTACATAGATTGGAAGACATTTAGAGCACATGTAGTGAGAACATACATCTCCATTATTCTTAAACCAGCATTCTTTAAAAGTACTCAGTACATCCACCCACTTCACCATATATAAAATTCAAAAATAAAATTAATATGGCCAACATCATTCAATGAGGTAGTAACTGTTTCACGTGTTTTCACTTTATCAATCTCTCTCGATAGTTCTAATTTAAAGAGCAGGTACGTATGATTCTTATTTATTAAGACGACAGCACTATGCAGATTTACTGCATCGTAGGCATGGTCGTTGCGGAATCAATATGAGTAGCGTCACTGGCGCGCCACAATTGAGTGATGGTTTTCGTCTGGGTGTGGAAATTGATACCCTGTGAAAATTGAAAATTTATTTTATTAATGATAAAATATTAATACTTAAAAGAATCAATTTTTTTCTCCAAGTGATTATGTTTATTATGTTTATTTAGCGTGAGAATATTTTTAGTATAAAACAGTTCACTAAATACAACCCGAAATATTCGATGAAATAGAAGTAAGAACGGGACATTCTTACGTTCTTTCAGCTACGTTCTTAGAACATTTCCACAGGATGAACTGTGCTATCTGCGGAATATCTGTTCTATTTGCAATTAACAGGCTTTATTAACATTTTTGTAATGTTTTTGTTTTATTTTTCAACAGTAATAAAAATATTTACTTGTATCATATGTATTACATAATGCACGTGCTTTGTTATAGAAAAAAATGCTATTTATTACGATGACTTATACTTACATATTTTCCGTAGAAGTGGTTGTCGCCGAAGAAGGACTTTTTGTTTCCGGTGAAACTAAACATCGGTAACGGCACTGGAATGGGTACGTTGATTCCTACTTGGCCAGCTTCGATTCTGTCCGTAAAGGTCCTCGCGCTAGCCCCATTTGTCGTGAAGATAGCTGTTCCGTTTCCGTAAGGGTTGTTATTAATCAACTGAATAGCTTCGTCCAGCGAGCTAGCTTCCATGCACACAAGAACGGGGCCAAAGATCTCTTCTTTATAGCACCTCATATGTGACTGTAAATAGAGTAATATTTGAACTTACTGTAATAATAATAATACCTATATAATTATATAGAGCAGAGTCGGGCTGTTTTGAAAGCTTTACTATTTTTAATGACAATAAAAATAACTCTTGAAGCTGTACGTCCATGATAATTTTCAAGTCAAAACCAACTCTTTGATTTTTTATTAAAGAATTTTATCAATTTCTAAACTACGCGAACTTATCAATTCGTTAATAATTCTAAAAATGTTATTATTAAGCGTTGCAAAAAGGCTAGATTATTTTAAAAAATGAATTGTTTATAAGTAACAGAAGAAAGTGATGCCCTGCAGTACTTTATTGAGAATGAGATATCAAAGAATGTCAGATTTATTATTTTAAATTCACTTTTTGCAATAATATCTTTCCACTACTCTCTTAAGAATATGAAAGTGGTTATGGATTTCTACGATACGGGTACCATTATTTTATTTATTTTTGATGACTCGAAAAACTTAGTATAGCAATCTTATTTTGTGTTGGTATTCAATACTGCAAAGTTCAGAATATTTTAAAAGTTTTATGGGAAACAGGCCTAAATGCTTTCATGCAAATATAAAAATTGTTTTGTAATATCTTTTTGTTTTGAAACTTGTATTTGAGATTTTTGCAAATCAATCAAAAGCGCAGGAGTTTTTTCAATGTTTTTTCAACATTCAAAGATCAAGAATATATTTATAATTGTAGATAGCAGTAAAAACTAAATATCTTAGGACTTTGTAGATAGAATTATTCTTAATTTTTTCTTGTCAAAATACACATATTTTAACTCGAAATGACTCTTTCAAGTAAGTCGTCGAATAAGAATCATTAACTTTTAAGCAATATAAAAAAATGCTCAGTGTACCTTGACTTCACTGATGACGGTGGGTCCAACGAAGTTACCCTTCTCGTAACCGGGCACCGTGATATTACGTCCATCGAGGGGCAGTTTAGCGCCCTCCTTAACGCCCGACTCGACCAGCTCGATGATACGATTTTTCGACTGGGGCGAAATGACGGGGCCCAGGTCAGCACCGGGCACGTGACCTGCATTCACCTTCAGCTGCTTTGCCGCCTCGACGATCTCCGGGATCCATTCCTTGGAGTTTCCGACGAACACAGCGACCGAAAGGGCCATGCAACGTTGCCCTGCGGCGCCGAACGCTGCTCCGATTATCTGCGAGATACTTTTGTTCTTGTTGGCGTCGGGCATCACGACGCAGTGGTTCTTCGCACCGTTGTTGCACTGCACGCGCTTGCCGTTCGTGCTGCTGCGCTCGTAGATGTACTTGCCCTGTGCAATGATTAATTTTATTATTAGTTTTTCTTTAACAATTTTCCATTTATGAGTATTTTTTGGTAGATTGCATACCTTATACGAAAAAGTCTGAGGTATGGTTTTGGATATAAAAATATGGGTAAAGTAAGTATCTACACTTCGACAAGCTCGTGTAATGGTTATTTGAAGTTTCATTTTATGAAAGTATTGAAAAAAGCTTGTATTGTGCGTGAATAAATCAAATCATATAAGTGTCTTACATTTCAAGAAAAGAAGAATATAAAAGTAGAGAAAAATTGCTGTCATTTCCTTTTGTACATATTTTTAATGTTCAATTTTAAATTATCGTAATTTTGATACAAAAAAGCCTTCTTACCAGTTCTCTTTTCTTTTTTTCAATAATCTGCGGGGTTTTTAAACTGAATGGTTAATATCTAAAATCAAGACTTTTTATGTTTATACACATTTTAAATTTAAATGTCCATTACTAGAGTCTGTTGTCAAAGCTTTGTAATAACTTGTTACTATGGTTTGACCCCTATACTTTAATGATCAAAACTATCGTGTCAGAATTTGTTGGTACAAGTCAGAATTTTATAAAATACACTTTTTTTAGATTATAAATTGACTCCCTTAATCGAACCCAGTCATTCCGACTTCATTAATAAAAATTTTTATAAACAAATCAAGAAAGAAATATTGAAAAAATGTGACAGACTAAAATAAAATAATATGTTATATATGTGTCAATTTATTGTAAATTTTAACTGCCAAGTAATTATAAGTAAATTTAGCATTGAAAAATAATAGAACTATTTACTTACATTTATAATTATTTAAGTAGAATGTCCAATTTACAGAAATTTATAAAATTTAATATAAATGCAATAGTATTATTTATTCATTCGAAAACCCGTTTCTTGGTATGGGTAGATCTTTTTTTTAAGTTTTATTATGCTTGCCCCACTACATTCATTAGAATAACAAATAGCAATAGTATTTTATTTTTCGAAAGTATACAAAATTCATTAATACGATTTAACCCTGATGGAGTGCTCATTTTAATTGCAAATTTACTTCGAAATTTCGGTATAATCGGAACTTTAGCTTTGTAAGCAAACCAGTTGGTATATATTTAACAAATCTTTGATTTTACAGTAGGATACAGAACAAATGGGATATTCCTTTTCATCAAATGCATGTATATATTTCACATTATTTATGACTTAGATATGCATTAAATATTATTGCATATATATAATTTGCAAATTGTTCGTATATTATGTCAAAAGAAAATAAATATACTTGTAAGTCACTGAATTCTAGCCGGAGTAAGTTTATACGATTGATATTTTCATTTATTTTTTAAACTTTATCATGAATGCTACTTAAAATGAATAAATGATGCAATTTTGATCAAAAGTTACTTTGAATATTAATTCAATCTCATAGGTACACTACATTCACGCAAAACAAGTTTTCTAATACTGCAATATATTTCACCACGGGCTATTACTTCTGAAGAAATGAAAAGTTGAATCATTCGACGTTTTTAAGCTGCATACTTACAGCCTGATCGGAGCCGACGAACGAAACGGCCCTGATATCGGGATGGTCGCAGATGAAGTTGACGGCCTCGCGCTGGCCGTGGATGATGTTGAGGAGTCCAGGTGCGCCGCCAGCCTTGGTGAAGAGGTCGGCGAGGATCATGGAGGCGCCGGGCACGCGCTCCGAGGGTTTCAGAATGGTCGCGTTGCCGCAGACGACGCTGATGGGGAAGGTCCAGAGGGGTACCATGGCCGGGAAGTTGAAGGGGCAGATGGAGCCGGTGACGCCCAGCGGCACCTTGTACGAGATCGTGTCCATGTCCGTGGCGATGTTGTTCATCGACTCGCCCATCAGGAGGCTCGGGATGCCCGCGCACATGTCCACGATTTCTGTTCGACATGACAAAGTCTTTTTATTAGTCTGTTTTCGCAAAGTTAACGAGTGGTTAACGATTGCAGGGCTATTTCAAATCTTTTTAATCGAATATTATGGTCATCACGAAAACGATTTTTATAGATAATTTTATATATTGCAACATAAAAAGTATAACTTTCCTTATAAACTTTTTCTGAAATTTTTTTTCAATATTATTTCTTTGATCATGTTTTATCATAAAATATAGATAATTTATCTAAATTAATCGTGTATATTTCACAATTATGATATCTAAACATTGAAAGTCGTTCAAGTTTTTATCTACTGATAAATAGCACAATTTCTAAAATTAATCCATATTTTTATTAAATTTACAAATTTTTATCGTTCGCTTATAATTACGAAAATTTATTCATTAAAAGAAAATTGTAGCTTTGCAGCTACCTAAGAATAAACAATGTAAAAAAGAAAGAAAAAACTTACGAAGACCGCGGAGCACGTCTCCTTCGGCGTCAGCCAGGGTCTTTCCGTTCTCCTTGACCAGGTTCATCGCAATCTCTTTCTACAAGCAAAATGATGCAATTTGCAGAGTTACATAGAAAAGCTCTGATTATTCTATGATGAAAAAGAAGAGAAAATGACTGACCGAGTGCTCGCGAATGAGAGCCTGGTACTTGAGCATGAGGGTCTGCCTGGTCATAACGCTGCTAGACTTCCACGAGGCGAAGGCCTTCTTCGCGCTGGACACTGCGTCCTGCATCTCGGCCTCGGTGCTCTTAGGCGTCCGGCATATCAGTTCGTTCGTCGCCGGGTCGTGCACCTCCGTGAACTCCGTGCTTTTGGAGTCTGCGCGTATACAAAAGAGGTAAGGATTCAATCTCTATACTACGTTTCGTGAAAAATTTATAGAAATCAGTGAATATTTGAATACTTTACCGACAAATTGTCCGTCGATGAACATTTTGACGGTCGGCACAGCAGAGCTGTACGACCTGGTCGAGGACAACCTCTGTAAACAAATTTAAAATTTATATAGAAACTTTTCATCTTTATCGTTATTTTTACAAGTGCGTAAATACTTGTTTGTTCACAAAATACCTTTATAAAGTATAATCGAATCGACCATCTGTATTCATTTAAAAATACCAATTGAAATATTTATAAAAAATATTCTTCTTTTTTGTTATAATAAAGATTGATTGAGCTATAAAGTTATTTCTGATATCAATAATGCTTTCAGAAATACTGTAGTTTTTTAATGCAAGATCGATTTTCATTTTAGTCATAATTAAAAACATTATAAATTATAGCTGTTACGATTTTATAATTTCAATTAAATTAACCATATAATCATTTGTCATCCTAAAAGTAAGCAAGAAGATTGCTCGTTTAGCATGTAAGTATTTTTCTACATAAGATTTCATATTGAAATTGTTTTGTTAAAATATGTAAAATTAAGGTATTAGCCGAAGTATGTGTTCTCATTTTTTTTATTTCAGTTTTTATTTCATGTATAATGAAATCTGGAAAAAATGCAAACGTCGTTCGAACGATGAGTAGTCAGAGCTAAATCGGCTTGATTATGATGAATTGACATGATCAAGAGCGCCAGAAAATACTATATAAACATCATCCGATTTTATTGGGAAGGCCTGTTTCAACAGCTGTATTCAATGATAAACACGCGCCACACTCATATACGTTTCGCTAAGATATTCGAAGATACTTCACCCTTGATTAATGTACCGAATAAAACCAATAAAAGTGATGATAAATCGTACACATGGAAATTTACGAGAGTAACCTTATGCAAAATGGCAATGACTGTACTTGGACAAGTGCTCGAATTATCTCTTATCTTTGAGCGCACGTGTTTATTGGCCGACTTCGCAATCATCATCTATTTGCGAGAAGGATCAACACAATCTTTTATCTGAATTTAATAATGTAATGAACTATAATAAATTAGTAATTTTAATTTACTGATATAACAAATATTTCTTCAACATAGATATTATAGGTTGATTCAACAATCTTGATAAACAAAAATGGTTTAACAATTTTAGAAGGAATTATTCATAAACTCTATACATTTATACAAATCAAACAAGTGTTTTAATAACAAGTTTGATAATGAGGTTGCATTTTTTAGTTGAATTTTTCGCTGTGACTCGATTCATTGAGCAAACATGCAAGATAAATAGTTAATATCTTTCCCTGATATTAGTACAAAACAGACCACCCGCAAGGAAATGTATAGTAATGATAAATGATCGATTAGTCATTAGAACGCGATATCAGTCCGAAAATATTCTAGTCTAATGTATTGTGATAAATAATACATTAAATACTCAAAAATTTGATTACTTCTCGAGAATTAACATTTTCATTGAAACGATTACTTAGTCTTCTAGAAACTTTCACAAATGTTGCTTTATCATTTTGAATGTATAATTAACTCCACGTTCCAGTAAATTAAAAATAATGATATTCTACTACTTTAGTTGAATAAATATACTGACATTTAAAAGTTTATCAAAATGGTTATATATATAAAAAAAATATATCTACACAAAATTTAAATCGAAAGAAATTTAAATAGATTTTGTTGCAGGCGATTTGACTACTCTACTTGTTTGTTATATTTTACCTCAATACAATAAATAGTCGAAAATGTTTAATATACTACAGCCGTCAAACAGGCTATAAGCTAGCAGTTTTCTGAAAACAGCCATCTGAAGCGAGCTCTTTAGCACTTTCCCCATAAGTATATATTCCGATAATTTATGTCCGTAGCGGGGTAAAGCACGGAAAATCTAGACTGGAATAACTGGTCTCCGGAACGTGTGACATCGCCTGTACATGCACGCGGCAAAGTGTCCCCTTGTAAAAATTGCACGGCAGGTATACTATACACGCGGCGTCGCGGCTAAGCGACAGTAATGGACAGCCGGGCGCAGCGGCTGTATATAGCTATAGTGCTGCTTTGGCTTCAGCTGCGTGGTAGTAAAGTGTAGCTAGTACTAGGTTCGTACCAAGTAAAGATTATTAATGTTTTTATGAAAATAAAAGAAAAGAATGTGTCAAAGGACGGATAGTTTTGCGAATTAAGAGTAATTTAAATTAAGTGGCAGCTTCGAAACTGGTTCGAGAACCAGTTTGCGAACACGCAACTTTACACCCCATGCTTCTTATGAGGGACTTCTTATAAATTACAAGATTGATAAAAATTAAAATAGTAATAAGAATTGTTAATTTGATCGATTTTTTTTATTTTTGTTGCTAAGTCTAAATAGAACTTGCAAGTTAGCAAAAATTACCTTTGTTTATCGAGATGGTGTGATTCGGAGTCAACATATTTTTATGCTCTGGTGTTAAATTTAAGAAATTCTGATATATCTTTTTTTTAATGACCGTTTTGTATATATCATGTAATACTATATTGTATATTTATTTTAAGATTGAAGATCAAAAATCAAAAATCTATTAGAAATTAATAATTCAATTATTGAATTTGTTCTTTTCAAGTATACCAGATTAAAAGTCCTAAAAAGATACTTTTTATTATAATAATAATCTCAAATGAATCTCAAATAGCACGTGTCATTTTGCCGGTTATTATATAATAGCGAGATTCCATTTGGAAATTCAACACTTGCAATGTTGAACGGATTGGAAAGGTTGCGCACTTTATTGACACTTCGTCACATCCGTTATATAGATGGCAAGTAAGACTTCCGCGTTCGATAACTTTAAAATTGACACGAGTTATTGTTTTGAGCCGCGGGCATGCAAAAACGTTCTCATATGATCGAACTGTATTGAATGTCATTAATTGGATCTATGGCGCTACTACGATAAAAGAAAATAAAAGCTTTAAACTCATTGAAACTTTTATTTCTACTATCGAAACAACAAGATGTAAAGAAAGTTTTTACAGATAGATGTTTTCGATGCTTCTTTCTAAATGGAAAATGTACGAGAAGAAATAAAATGTAATATTTCTGTGCTGCACGGAAGAAATATGAAAGCTTAATAAAAAAAATCATCATATTCTAATGAAGTGAAAGCGCGATTAGCGATCAATCGCGATTGCAAGTACAGCATAATTATAAGCGAAGTACCAACTGACAACTGGTACATGTCGCACTTGAAGGTTAATTGTACACACAGCCTGCACATATATTCAGTCACTCGATATATTTGGAAATCGCACACGTTATCTCTCTCACACACACACTCGTAACATGTATTGTATACGTGTCCGCTGCTGCGTGTTTTCCTGCGTACCTCGCATCTCGCGGCGATCTTTACCAGTTGCGCCATTGTCACCGGGTGCTGGCTGTCGATGAACTGCAGGGACGTGGCCGACGAGTAAGCGTAGGAGTCTTCGTTGGCGTGTCTCTCCTAGGCTGGTCGCCTCTGCCTGCGCGCTGGAGAGTGCGCGTGCGATGACGAGCCGATGTTTTCACTACGGCTCGTACACACATCCACTCGGATTTTCGCTCGGTGGAGCTTCGGGGGAACTTGGCGCGCGCAGTTCGACGGGCGGAAAACACCTATGGGAACCGGTTCGCCGACAGCCTTTCGACTCCGTACATACTTATATACACCAGCACCTGTTTTGCCATTCATGAGGGTTAAAGACCCGCTGGCTTTATATTATATACTTATCTAGCGGAAAGATGATCGCTTAGATATTTTAATAGATGTGCTTTATTTTCGTATGGTTTATTTATAAGCCCCGCGCGAGCGCAGCTTTAAAATTCTGTGTGAACCTCGAAATACTTTCTTCCTAGCTTTGTGCTTTTGGATATATACTTGTCAGATTTATTTATCTATATGTTGTGCGTGAAGAAAAACGAATCGCAACTAAACTATAACGTACAATTTTAGTCATTAATTACTTGCTTTAATAAAAATAAAATAAGAAAGTTTTTATAATTAAAACTAATAGTGAAGTGCTGTCTATATGACTGACTTATATACCACCTACACTATATAATTGTTTTCAAGTCTTATCTATTTTATTGATAGAACGTGTAATCGAACTTCACGACCAGTTTCAAAACGTATTTTGCTATCTCTTTAATTACCTATAATAATTAACGTTTAAAGTAATTTGAAAAACTGTTTATCCATACAATTGTTACCATAAAATTGCTTATTTTGCGTAACGAACGATTTTACGTTTATCACAATCTTCATATAATTAAAAAGTATAAATAAAGTTTAACAATATTCCGAGCTGCTAAATTTCGCAAGAAATCAGCAGAAAGACTGCAATTATCACTCGGTTGCACCTATTAGCAATCAGAGTTAAGAAACTAGAGTTGCGCATTGCCAGCTACATTCGTATTTTTCGCCGTTCTCGGTTTAATTTAAAAAAAAGAAAGCGAAAAAACGCAGACTTATCTTTATGGATCAGTTGGTAATTAATGCAGTTAATCTTTTATATACAGAGCCTATTATAACAATCTATAAAAATATACGAAGATAACCACGTGTACGGGCTATCATAGTTGAGAAGGGGTTCTTTGTTAAATTGGCGCTGCGTTTCGTTCGGCTATTGTCATCGGCCCTCGTAAATCTCGAGAACAAACTCGCGCCTGCTCGGCTTTCTGACATTTTTCGTCCTATTCCTTTTCTTCGTCATGAAAAGTGCATGCGGTCTCTCCCTCTCAAAACTTCCGAATAAAATACATACATATCAGATATATCGCAGACACGAGCAGAGAGCGAGTTTTGTCTCTTCTGTCAACTCGTCCTTTCGTACACGCTCCGTAAGCTAAAAGATTGCGGCCCGGTGTACATATATCTTTGATATTAATCACATGCGCCTGCAATATCCCGAAATTGTCGCGAGAAGCCAAGCTCGCGCGATATTTAAATTGTAAAGTCGTCGAACAAAAGCCAGGGCAGTTTGTGCTGCAAGTCAAATGCGGGTCAACGAAATTCTGATATGCGCGCTGAGCGCGCCGCGACTGTTATATCTATAATACTACTGGCTTATTTCGATGGTGAATAATAGCTGCTGGACGCTCGAGCGCGGTTCTTGTTTATCGCCGATTGTTTCTATAAATTTAGCGAAAAGCTCGTATTCCCCGCTCGGTTGCGCCCATTACGAATTCTACAGACACGCGCGGTTGTGCAGACTACTCGATTGTGTTTTTCATGAAACATTCATCGACGTTCGCGAGCGATTATATACTTTTACGTCCTGTTGAATGTCATTTTCTACAGTTTATTTTATCAATATTGATTAATGCAAATAATATTTATTTTACATACTCAAATTCTTTGGAACCACTAACCGTGCATATGATTTTATTGTCGTGCTCTTATAGTATTTATATCTTTTTTATTTCATTTAAATAATAATCTCTTACGATATATAATATCAGCATATAATTTTTAGAAAATATATTTTAAAATTCATGAACTGATTTAAAGCCGAGACTTAATTTTTAGTGACCGACAGAGCCACTCAGTTTGATTGGAGAGTGTTGACCGGGATACCAAAGGTGGCAGCACATGTTACATTTACGAAGCCCTCATTTCTGTCGTTATCGGTGTTATCCTAGAGATATATTCCAGTAGCTATTAGTAGATAAGAGAAAAACACGCTGCCATACGTTTATCATGTTTTATAAGTTTGCTTTTTCCTTGTGTAGTTTGTAACAAATTTTTTTTCCCATTATTTTTCATTTTTCTTCCGATATAATTTTAGCCAAGTTCTAGTTATGAAGAAGCAAGAAAACAGAAACAAACGAAAACTTGAAAAGAAACTCTGGAGGTTTGGAGGTCGTTAACGACCAGTAGCGCGTTTCCTATTCATCTTATTTTGGCTTATGGGTGCGACTATACTAAAAAAGGCGCAACAGAGTTTTGCAAGATTCGGGTAAATAAGCATAGAGCGTAGCGTATAATATTCCCATTCAATCCTTTTATTGAATAACCATAAATATTCATGCGCCATAATTTATTGATAAAATACATGATGCTAGAACACATAGAGCTTATATATACATATACGTATATAAGCGCGATTTGAAGCGAGCGCGCAATTTCTCGAATTACACGTGTTGCAAGAGATCGCCGCCTCAGGTCTTGTCGAACACACATACGCACTTCTCGTCGCAATGTACGCGCGAGAGGTAGGTACGTACATACTCACCTAAGATGCGCCTATACTCCCCGCGAATTGACATTCGGTTGCGAAATGCGCGCGAGCGTGCTATGCAGCGATTATCGCGCGTGCATGGCACCTTGAGACGTTAACATTGAATCGCGAAGGGAGGGGGACGGCTACTTGCTCGCGGCCCGGGGACTTTGCCCATCGGATCCTGTTGCCCCCGCGCGCGCACTGGCTCCCGTTGCCAAAGCGATCGCGTCGCTGCGCAATGTAATCTGGCTTTCTCATCCTTGAAAAGCCGGCGCACATATTTATTTTCGTTTCTCTCTCTCTCTCTCGCTCTTCGTCGTTCTCGCTCCCTCTTTCTTTTTCGATCGAAACAGTCATTCGCGCCAAGGCGCACGGGTGGCGCGTATTTTTTTTTATTCTTTCTCATGTCGTTCAACTTTGAGCGCGGCGGTGCTCCGCAAGATCTGCGCGCACATCCGCGTGCCGTGGCTTTATGCGAGGGGCCTCCACCTCTGCGCGCGGCTTTATATTTACATTAACGTTACTCATATATACGAGTCGCTTTATTATTTACGCCGCTGGCTTGTTAATGACAATTGCTGCGAAATCTGCCGAGTCTGGAGTCGAAGGAGTAAACACGCGTGCGACTGATAATGTCGATAAAACGCGATTAAGTAATCTCGGTAAAACCGACAGCTAAATTTAGATTAGTCACTTTTTCTGCGCGCTAGCCGCTTTTTCATCACGCCTCATTAAAGATCGGTTTTTTTCAGGGTAGATAAACATTTACAACGCCAGGGGTTTACGAAAATTTATGCCTTTATGATGTAAAAACGAGATATGAGTATTATTCAGTTTGTCATACATTTTAATAACACGTGTGACTTTTCAAATTTTGTAGGCTGGTATATAGTGAAACACTTGAATAAATTTCACATAAAATTTTGATACAAAAGTTAAAACTTTGCTAGAGTGACGGAAATAGCATTGAATGGAATTTATGTGCATGTGAATGACCAAGGAACGTTAAAAATAGCCGAAATATTTTGTATAAACTTTGAGTGGTCCCTGCCAACTCCTCAGCAGACTATTTCCTGAAAGATTTGGCAGCCGTACACATCTTAACTCTTGAATGAAAGAAAATTGTTCCCATCTATTATTAGGGCAATCACAATCGCTGACGAGAATTAATTTAGTTCAGCTACGCGTGATGCTGCCATTTTTGGAAAAATCTATAAATATTGAAAACCTTGAAAAAAAAAAACAGAAAAATTATACTCCGAAATTCAATTTTTTAACGTGAAAATGTAGTTGAATATTAAAAAAGAATTTATAGCAGTTTCATATTATTGCGCGAAAATTATGTGAACTATCAGCAACAAGTCGAATAAAAATACCTTAAGATCGCGGAGTTCATGAACTGTGGAATATATTAAAGACTGATATTAACAATTTCAATTGGTACAAACAGTTTATACTAATTTACTTTAATATGGCGTAATGTGAGAATGAGATAAACTTAAATTATATAGACCATTATATGCGAACATAACTTTTCAAGTTCCGTGCAAGTATTGTTTTGCACAAAACTTTTTCAATAAATTATGATAAGCATGTTTGTAAGTTGGATTCTTCAATAGATACTTTTTGAGAAGCACCTTACACGATTGTCACTATATGGTTAAACTTATTTGGACAATCTTTGTTTATTTCTTATCTCTGAATATCTCGATGAAATCGCAAAACCCGTGATAAGTAGACAAAACTGTCACATAGTGGCAGTACAATGCGTTATGTCGCAAAGAAAATAGCCCAGGAATCGTTAACATATATTGAATATATAAATTTTCAACTATCTTTTAATTAAGGTACCGTTTAATTAAGGTTATTCTCACTAGATTCAGATATGTTACTTTAAAAAAAGTTCCATATGAATGACATTATTAGCCTTGAACTTTTTATTTGCTATTCCTTTCAAAAGTTTCATCAAAATTCATTAGAATTACTTCCTTTTCGCTAAGTCGATAGGTATCAGAATTCAGCATGATCGAAGGTCAAGTTTTAAAATATAAAATCTGCATTGAAATACCATTATATACATAAATTAATGCGAACACATTTTAAATGAAAAAATTTTAAGAAAGGAGAACTACCTCGCGCAAAAGTGAATTATACACTCAACCAAGCTCTACTAAAGTACCAACTTTATTGAAGCAGTATTTACAGATATATACACTTGTATTTCCCTGACATTGCAAGTTTTGTCGTAAAAGTGCAACTTGAACTTTCTCGTAGCACACTCGTTCTTGAAATCTTAAAAAGCCCGCATAAAATCGATAAAAACGGAGCTTGCTCGCTCAGTATTTGCACGGGCATTTTTCTTTGGCCGCGACAAAAGGAAAAAAAACCAGAAATTCTTTCTACGAGTCATCTCTGCGAGCATTATAACTTTGACCGGCTCAAGGCAATGGAAATTCTCCCAACTGGCCACTCTCTGGTCTCTGGTTCTCCCGGTTTTGGCACACACCCCGCAGCAGCGGACCAATCTGCCGGCTATATTACACAGGTGAGCGGTTCCGGGGAGCAAAGCCGCGTGCGTATGACGAAGACGTCGATGATGATGATGATGGGCAACGTCAGCGCGGCAGGTATATATACAGAATGACGCGCCTCGACGTCAGACATCGCACACATGGGCGCTTACGCACACGCGGCTCGATCGTTCACTTCCTATTACTTACCGGAGACAGGGCTGAGAGAGAAAAAAGGAGCATGTAGAAGATTGTCGCGTTGTATATAAGTATGCGCGTGGAGGGAGTGCGATATCCGCTCGTTTCCGCGCTCTCAGCGTCCCTGTAGCCGCGCATAGCCTTCGGCGATCGCGAGGTGGTTCGCTCTCTCGCGACGGCGCGCGTCGTTTCCTTCTTCCGCGTTCGAAAAAGGTCCGAACGCCACGAGGTCGCGCGAATCTCGCTCTCGGCTTTCAGGAAGCGCGCGAGCGCCTTTGGTCCACGCACGCGACCACCACGACGTGCTCCGTTTCTCTTCGCTTTATACGCGCCGATTTATTTCACCCGCGTTGAATTTATGGACGTCTATTCGAAGAATGCGTTGCTGCAAAACCGATTTTTTAATCAAAAACAAAATAACAGAATGTGACTAATATACGGTTATTATTCGTCTGGTCGCAACAAAAAATTGTTGTCGTGTAGAGAGAGAAAAAGAAGCTAAGATTGCTTCAGCTGTACATTTTTTATTATACGAGTTTCGTCATTTTTTGGTTGACCTTGACGTGCAAGTGTATTAAATGGTTAACAATAATAATGAATCGATATAGAAATCGGCGCTTTACTTTTTCTCACAACTACGCTGAATCACTTTTACACATCTCACGATTTTTTTAGTTGCTACCTTAACAATGATTACAGCACGATATAACTTTCTTTTTGCTTACTAACCGCAGATAATCTTTATTAAAGAGACAATGACTTCCATAATGAAAATTGTTTCCTTTCCAAACAATTAAAATCACTTTTCAAAACTTTCACTTAGGAGATTAGTTCCAGCCTTACTTGCAGAGCTTATTTTTTTTAGAAAATTCAGTATTACACAATGCATTTTTTGTATTAAAAAAATTTGTTATTTCAATTATCTTAATGGTTTTTGCGAAATCGGGAACATAGGGGTATGCGGTGAAATTATCACGGTTTAAAGTCAGGTAGTAAAGATTCGGGCATAAAATGTTATCACGTACAGGCGATATCTGTTAAAAATATTGAGATAGCCCAAGAATTGAATAGTCAGATAACATTTTGCGAGGCAAAATTCAAAAGCTTATATAACCCGCGATAGTATATTGGCAAAATGTTATTCACATTATTTCTATTTAAATTGTAAATTATAATTGACATTGCATAATATATATTTCGAAAGATTTTTTACTGTTTCGCGTTTAATTGAACGCAGGCTTTGCTTTTGCGAAATACGATTGGCATTATTCAGCGACGCCTAGAATAGCATGTATGTATACTATTGAGATACGCTGAAAAATCAAGCATTATTTTCCTTTGTAAGAAACCAATGACCTTTTTACGTTGTTGTCACCGCTTGTTTGTTTATTTAGTATTCTTATATTGTTTAAGCTTTATACGAGATTCCATTTTGAATAAATTACTACACACAGTTCGTTAAATATCTGGTGCGGATAATCTAATAGTTGACCGTTGTTTTTTTTCTCAAGCGCACGGTGCGCGCGTGTATATAGTGGCAGTTAATTAAATGAGGCCTTATATTGGCGAGTATCGAGGCATTATTCTATAAACCTCGTTAAAACTGAAATTAGTGTGTCGCAACGTGTCTGCGCGCGAGCGTTTATAAGACAATAGAAGCAATTTTTTCATTGACGATGCAAATCACGGCTCCCCCCCTCGCTGCCAACAATCAGGCTTGAAAAATGTTTTTGTCAATTTAGTCAGCGACGAGAGTATATTACGCCGACAGCTATAGTGAAAGGAATCTTTCGGCACAAGAGCGCGGCGTACATATATACGTAAGCGTATAATACATCTACGTGCACGCGAACGAAGGTATGCGTGCACCGGACCCGTTCACGATCGCGCGTTTTCATATTATACTTATATATGTTTATTATTGCGTCGTAACAATTACGCTCTGGCGTTAAGAATTTAATCTCCCTCGCCTCGCGCTGGTGCTCGATCATTTTTTCCTGCCCGAGCGCGGGCCCCGGGAGCGCGAGTGGTTTTTATCTAAAAATCCCGTCGCTCTCTCGCCGCGCGCTCGGTAATTAAAGCCGCACAAGATAAGAATTTTCGTTCGTGTGAAATCATTAAGCGAGCTTCTCTTATCTCTTCTCCATCTTCGAGTGCTGACTGTATATACATGCCACACTCTTGATTGTTTACTTTTAGATTGTCTGAAATAATAGGATTGATGCCCCGACGTATAAATGAATATTATTCGAGCCATTCGAGTAGTAAAAATCGTACGTTTTTTTTATCGATGTCACTGATATCACTGATAAATCCAACTGAATTGTCAACGATTAACAAAGTTAAAATAATAAAATATTCGTTGTATATACGGATGCGTTTGTTATACGCTTGCAAAACGTAGTACATAAATAATTCGTTGATTGAAATTTCGTGAGTAGATGTTCTATTAATAAGTGCGGCTTAAGCGTGCATTATTTCAATAAGAGTAAATGAAAAACCGTAGGGAAACTGTCCAGCGGACAGGGAATATTTATAGACAAGGTAATATTAGGCTTGTTGGGTATTTCGGTTGTACAAAAGCTGTACGAAAATTTCGCAGAAAAGTTAGGGTCAACGACAGGGCTAAATATATACCTCTTACTCAACGTTAGAATAAATTAAAATGTTGAAGAAAATTCAGCGACTGTTTCTGGACTTTGCTTGACAATAATTGACTTGCAAATTTTACTCTTTTTTAGCATATGTATTTAGTTGAAGGCCCTATGTATAATTACTTGTTAATTGATACTTTTTATCGTCACCTCATCGATTGTCACTTTATTGTTCCTTTCTTTTACACAAAAGAAGATTTCGTTTACTAATATCGTTAGAACTTTATGATATTTTTTTATGCAATATTATATCTTACTGTAATTTTACTGTAATTGTAGATTTTTGTGATATTGAGTTGATTCGTACTTAACGATCAATATTATTTGAAAAAGCAATTTAAAATGTACATACTTAGTCTTAAGTTGAAAGTCGTCAATGTGTCAAAGTCATTAAATATACATTTAATACGAAGTAACATTTTCTTTACGAAACATGAAAACAAGTTTATCAAGAAATTCATATTTTTGAAGAATACAGCCACCTTATTTTTTATAATTTGTATGTGATAGAAATTAAAATTGAATAGGAAAGGTTATACTTCTGGTACACGAATAAGCGCGTGTGTACTTATGAATGAGCTCATGTATAATAGAATGAATGAATTTCTTCTTTCTCTGAAAGTGGAAGAGACTGAATTTCTCGAATAATTACAAGCAGAAAAACATTTGCATTTAAAATTGGTCGTGCTTTCGGTGTAATATTACGTAAGAAAGCCGATAAATTTCTTTTCTCACGCGGAGTATATATATAATTAAAGGCGCCTGCAAGCCGGAGGTGGAGGGGGAGCTCTCGATCTCGAGAGCGAAATCGGCGAAAAGGTGAGGATCGCTACACGACGTTTACGGGCATGATTGCTCCGCGCCAGGCAAATCGCTCGTATCCTCAACAAGTCCATAATAAAAACACGAGAGCGCGTTGGCAGCTGCATATATACGACGGAGATTCAATTAAAATTGCCTATGCAGGCGGAGAGGGAGAGAGAAATGGCGAAAAAAAAGAAAGAGCGAAGGCGAAAAAAGGAGGAGCGGCGATGGCGACGGGCATTTCGAAAGCCGTGAAACTCCGGCTTGTATATACGCGCAGATAAGTCGAAAGGGGCGGTTGCGTAAGCGCGCAATAGCCTGGCCCCGCGCGCACACACACACACACACACACACATATGCTCAGAAGGAGCGTTTGAAAAGCGATTTTCGAGAGCCTATAGACATATACCTGCGCACAGGCGTATATAGAAAGTGCGTCGCGCTAATGTTCCTTTGCGCGCTCGAGTGTATCCGGATTATAGCAGCTTTCGTTATGTGCCGTGAATTAAGTCCTGCGCGGGCGCGCAAGGGAATTACAGTGATCGAGAGAGAGAGGTTCACTTGTACATAAGGTGTGCGCGAGTAATGCCACAAGAGGAGGCGGACTTTTTTCCGCGACGGGGGTGTCGCACACCTCCGGGATCTGTATGAATATTGATTAGGGGCTTGGAAAACGAAATTCGGTTATAGCTGTGTATGGCGTAAACAGTAAGTTTAATTAACGCTCAAACACGATGCGTGAGTCATCCGAAATACTTAATGTTAATTGTTTCAGGGGCAAGTATATGTGTGTGCCGTTTCGATTATACGAGATTTGTTGTAGTATTTATACAATGGCCGAGAACAGTGCGAAGGAGAATACGAGTTCATAATCCGAAACCGTGTTACGAGGAAGTATAGCGATATATAAGTGCGTAGAAAAATTCCCGAAATTTATTATTCATCGTCCATAAATTATTGACGAAAAACATCGAATTCTTCCTTATATTTCTAGACGACGAGTTTAATATATATATTTTTGTTTACTTTCCGTTTTTTTTTTACATAATTTTTCGCCTCACACACACACACACACGCTCGCGAGCTCGAATAACCAGTACAGAAACTGAAAGAGGCTATTAAAATGATTGATCCTCGCGGGCCAGTCTTTTTATTTCGAGCAAAAGCGCGCCCGTCTCGAACTCCCGTCAAACTTCATTTATCGCGCGCAGAGTTCAACGTCGTTTTCGCGGCCGGACCTGCGTGTAGGTACAGCATAGACGAAACTACGTCGTACATACGTTATATACCTACGCGCGTACTAGGGGACGGCGCTGGCGTATAGAAATAGAAGCGCGGGTGGTGCGCAGGCCTCTGCGTATATAAACGCGCGCACGCGGCTCTGCGCGTATATACCTCAAGGCCTGGGGCAAGTGGCCGAGAGCGAGAATGCGAAATCAGAAGCGAGAAGCGAGAAACGAGAAACTCGCTCGTATTTTAGCCGAGCGACCCGCTCCTTTGTGAGGCCCTGTTCTCTATACGGCGTGTGTATATATATATATGTTATACGTATACGTGAGCATATATACCTGCGCGCGTGTGTTCGGAGAAAAAAAGGAATAGAGGAGAAGGCGCGGAGAAAGAGAGAAAAAACACGAGGCTGCACACAAAGCCCTCTTCGATAATATAAAAACACGAGCCTCAAATATAGAAACTCATCGCGCCCGCGCGCTCTTCTTTTTTCCTTTGTTTTTCGCGCTGGTATACACATATACACCCACACCCACAAAGGAGAGGCCTTTCCTTTATAATTTTAGAAAGAGAGGCTCGCTCGAAAAAGAATCACGAAAATAATGAATAACGGAGAGAGAAAGAGAGCGGCGGAGCTCGCGTAAATAAATATGGAATCAACAAGTTTCTTTGTGTCGTGTGTACCGCGCTGAGCGACTGCAGCAGCAGCAGCAGCAGCAGTGGTGAGCGAATTTGCAGCGAAGGAGCGAGGCGAACGCGCTGAGAGGCGCCGAGAAGTGGGAACCGCTAACTTTCCCTTTCAGAAAGCCGATACGTTGCCGGCACCGCGGCGTTCGCGCGGAGAGCCGAGAGCTGCTTGCTTCGATCCTTTACCGATATATACACTCTGCGCAGAGAGCCGATCTTCGATCCCCGTATAGCCCGCGACTACTTTCTTTCTATATGATGCCAGCGTCGTCGCCTGTATATAGCGCCTTTTGTCGCCAGTCTTCCTTTTTTTTCTCGCGCTCTACGTTTTTCTTTCCCCCTCCCCTACGAGCGTGTGTGCACCTATACCTATATACTTGCAGATCTCGCTCCACAGGATCTTATATACTCGAAACTCTTCTTTTTCCATTCCGCGCTTTTTCGTATATACTTACTTATACTGTCGATTTCGGCGCTGTTTATAAATATAGCCGGCCGAAAAGTGTGTACACGACGGGCAAAACAATGGCGCCATAAATTGACCGAGAAAATTTCGCTGAATACGAATTAAACATCAGCCGATCTGTGTATGTATGTGCGCGACACATATCAATACGCGCTCGTACATATCTGGGCTACAAAAATATACACACACACACACACACATGTGCGCGATCACATAATACATCGAGCGGCTGTTATATACACACGTATTTCGATCACGTTCGCATTGTATAGTTCCGGCTGCTGAATTATATTAAAGATAATATTAAAGATACGAGGCAATCGAGGTTTAGGCGAACAATGCCAGATATAGGTAGACCTTATCGTTTAGCAATTTGCAATCGTGCAAAAATTTCAATTCGACGCCGATTACAACCTGTTTTCCCATCTTATGTATACGCGCTGCGAGCGATGAATAATGTAGCCTGTGTGTATGTTATTCCAGCTACATACGGCGCATGCATGCAGTGTGAAAAAGCCACGCAATGATGAACGTTATTAATTACCCGGGGAATTGTAATTAAGTGCAATTTTGCTCTCTGCTGTTTCATTGAAACGAGCTGCGAGGCGCGCTACTCAGGTACTTACTGGTATATATAAAACGTAAAATCGCACTCGCGATCTGCGCCAGCAAAGCGTGAAGAACAGCGAGCTGCGACGTCGCTGGCTGCCGAGCAAATCACAATGGGCTTATTTTCAACTTCCATTCAGTTTTACGATGACGTTATGGCTTTTTGCCTCGCCATACTTGTGAAAAACTTTTCATTGTCAGCTGCTGCTATATAACTATACTTCCTCCTTATTCGATGATGAACGCTCCTGTTGTTCAGTGGAAAATCACCGAAACCATCATTATGCCGACATAGTTTATTACTACACTATTTTCCAATGAAATAATTAGAGCTCGTCTATATTTAATGGAACTTTAATCATTGTGCTTTTTCTCAATATCTGTATAAAAATATACATTAACGATGTCCCATTATAAAGCTATATAACACGGAAAAAATATCTTTTCATCTTTGGCCGTGGATTATACCGTCGTAAATAATATTCAAAGCGAAGAAAAATGAAAAAACTTGCAACTTGGCAAATAAAATCCGTTAGGAAAATCCAAACACGCGCATTATTAATTCCTCAAAAAGTCGCTTGCAGGCGCATCGCGTTACATCAGAGCGCGGCTCGCGCAACAATGTGCGTTGCGCGAGCATTACGGAAATCCATTAATCGGTTTGAATATAATTGGAAAAAAATATTAGGATAATAAGCGCGGCGACGAGGGGAAACCAGCATCGTAGCGCGTAAAATATCGGCAACGACGGGAGAGAGAATATATACCTTCGTGGACCGCGGTACCTACACGGCGCGGTGTATATGGCGCGTCCTCAAGACGTTCAACCGGCTGCGGGAGCGTGTGGGGGGAAGGCTTATATAAGATAGTCAAGATAGGAACCGGTTGTCCCCACCGTAACGACCGCACGGCGGCGGCGGCGGCGGCGGCGTTTACTTGTAAATTTATATCTAGGTACTTCTCGCTCGCCCGAAACTCTCCGCGTTTTCCACACTATACGCTCGCATCCCCCGTTTCGTGTTGCGCCTTTTTCTCTGCACGTTTTTACGCCTCCCCGATATATAAGATGCTTTCGTATGGAAATCAGCGGAGCCGAGTGTATATATACGTCGCACGTAAACTGGTATATTTAATCGACGGGTCTCCAAAAGAAAATCCCATTACCATTCATTCCTGCTTTTTCAATGGCAGAAAGCCATTTTTCTTTAAGTAGATCATTTTCAGATAATAATGTTCCTCAACTTTTTTCACTTTCACAAAGAGAAAGCTTTGTGTTTGAATACATTTTTCCTACTATGACATTGTTATCTCGGAAGACGTGTATTTTATGAATTGAAAAGCTTTATTGTCAAATTTCTTTCATGTATTATCGGCCCCGTGGACGCACTCTGGGCATTATTAATCATTCCAAAAGCCTTTGAGGAAAACTTTGATATTATTTTTAAATTAATTCAATTACCGCGCTCATTTGAAATTCATAAAATATTTGCGTTTATCGTCCACTACAAACATTAATTTATATGTTTCCAATAAATTTTTTAGTCATTTTTCTGCATTGTTCTTATTGCATTCCAATCTTTAACCAGTTTTTAACTCTTGTCGATCAACGAAAAAAATTAATCGAAATGATACAATATTCGCTTGAGAAATAATTAAGAAAAGCTTATAATTAGCAAAGAAAAACAGGAGAACAGTGGTTACAAGTTTTATGCTCGCCTAGAAGATTTACATAATGTTGTTTTATCTGGCAAATCTGGTAAAATAACATTGTCGTAACATTGAATAAAGAATGAGTAGTATATGGGATGTTTTTCAAGGGTATTGTTTAGAAAATACACGTGGGAACGATTAAATAAGTCTATGATAAAATTGTAATAGAAATGATTTTAATTATTTCTGGTAAATGAAACTTTTCCATTCCAATTCAGTAAATACTTTCGAAACATATCATAATAATCAAGAACTATTGCAAATATTGACAGAACAATAAATTAAAATTAATTTCAACAAGCTTACACTTTATATAATATATAAAAGCGTGAATAAATTGTAAATTGTCAAGAAAAAATTCTTTAGTCACGATCAGAAAACCGCAACATTCAGAGAAACTCATGGTTTTCGGTAGCAGCAACACTTGCGACATGTATTTGCGATCGGTTAAGAAAAAGAGCATTCACTGGAGAAAGTTACAATAACATTTACAAACGAAAATTTGTCTGTATGCGCAAAATAAGTGGAATAGTACCGAGATTTTTCACGATAAAATAAAACTTTAGAATTTCGTATTCAGTATATTCATAGGAACTCGAGTGATTTTTATTTACGACGTATAATCATTGGCTATCAACCATTCTACAATATTCACAGCATAATACTTCAAAATGCTTAAAAAAGATATTTTTTATTCTTTACCTGAGATGAGATGCACATATACGTTTAGACCAGCTCTTATTCTGGAAAAATCCAAATCAGTAAATAAATAGTAATAGTAATAGTCATTTTATTGCAAATGTAAATAATTTACAAATGATATAATAACATTTTAACAGTCGTGAATGTAATACATAAAAATTCATAAAATACATTTCACTTTTGTGCGATATCACAGTCATTGCTCTTAAAAACTAAATAATACTACCAAGTAAGTCACAGCATGAATTAGTGAT